>JALJCO010005618.1:0-25510 GCA_023101725.1 Atherinomorus stipes
CCTAGCATGCATGTCTTTGGACTGTGGGAGGGAGCCAGAGTACCCGGAGAGAACCCACGCATGCACGGGGAGGGAACATGCAAACTCCACACAGGAAGGCCGCGGTTGGAATTGTTTGAACCCCCTCCCCAGCCGCGGGAATTGAACCAGTGACCTTCTTGCTGTGAGGCTGCGGTGCAAACCACCACGCCACCATGCAGCCCATGTATAATCAGAGCGGTAGGAAACATGAAAGATGCTCCGGAAAGGCTAGATTGGAACTGGTTGTGTGGTGGGATCATCAGCCAGTTCAGAAGAGTGATGATGATGCAGAGGAATATGGGGACATCAGAGCTTACAGGTTAGGCTTCAGAACTGTAAGATTATAGAATGATCCGACGAGCGTTTTGTGTGCGGCGCCATCCTGCGTCGCCGCCATTAAGGTGGGGACGAGTCTCAAGGACCGGGTCCCCCCCACCCCCCCACCCCCTCCCATGGCTCCTAGTTTCTGATTAAAATGCAATTAAATAAACCATCAGGCATTACTTCAGAGAAATAAAAGCCAGAGAGATGAAACACAGTTTATGTATAGATTTTCATACTTAGGGAAAGTCCCGGAGTGGGTCAAATAGGTCCCAGATCCGATCAAAGAGGTCCCGGAGCGCACTCCAGCTTGCTATGGCACAAATTAAGCACTGGGTGGCAGGTTTACATGCAAAGTCTATGTAAACACGCGTCGCAGAGTGTTGAACCTTCCTGCGGTGCGTTTTGGCGTTGCCACACGCACGTCAGGAGCGACAACGGCAGAGTTGGAAAATCTGAACTTTTGATGCGGGGCGTTGACCAATCAAAGAAACTCAGCATGTCTCAATGCTGTGGCGCACACACACATTTCCTGACAGGACGGGAAATACCGAGGGAATTACCGCAGGGAATCTCTTCATTCCATGGAGACAGTGGAGGATAAACTGTGATCTGTGTCCGGTCCCTGGTTTTCCAACGGTGGTTTGATGACCTGCTGTCTGATCGGATTAATGAGCTTATAATGCTGTCCCCGATGTGGGACTGTAGGTTGTGAAACTGGGGCGGATAGGATGAAAACTGAAAGAGCCCACCGTCTGCGTGCAATTCCTGGAGTAAACGGTGAAACTTACCCCTTTTTTGAACTCCAAGCACCTCTAAACAGTCTGTTGAATCCACACACAGCGGCAGAAACACCCGACAAGATTGTTCTCTGGCTTTGTGGAGTAAATAAAGCCAAGCAGCTGCTGTTTCATCTGCCATAGTACAAACAGACAAGAAAAACAGCCCGGGTCCACCACCACACTCTAGACGCTCGCACGCGTCAACAGCATTGGTCTCTGAATGTCAGCGTCTGATTTTATGTGAACCAGTGTCAACCTTTGGGCATCAAGCGCGTTTTTGCCGCCGACAGCGTTCGGTCTGAACGTACCATAAGACTGTCTTTTACAGGCTAGAGTGAGAGCTCACAGTACAGGTATGATGCAAGATGGATACTAGTTCAGCTGTTCATAGGGGTCGCGTCACTGAGAAAACTGCTAAAAGTTCCGTTGTGGGTCTTTAAAAGTCTCATCACGTCCAGGAAACAGTGTCTGCAGACAAAGGAACTTTATTGGCAGTAACGTGCCGGAGGCTCCATGCACTACTAAACTGGTCAGAGCCACCTATTTTTCCTCTTTCAATGTCTTTGTGATCTGTAGGAAATGTATACAGTGAACTAATACCGCCCTAATGAGCTTTTAAACATTAATTGGCAAAACAACAGAAGGCTGAGCCATTTGTAGGTAACTTAAAGGCCTCCTTCCACTGAAAACCCGTTTAACTTGCTCCTTCTGAAATACGGAGGGTTTCCCCTTGGTTCCTTACACATGCTGACTTGCTAGCGTTGCGTTTCCCCCAGTCAGCTGTGCTTTCTCATCAGAGAAACAATATGAAGAAGCGAATGGGGAACAGCCTCGCAGTTCTACGTCACATTTCAAATAGCGTATCCCTTTTGGGGTTTCTATCTGTCCATTGGAAGGCAGCTAACATTCCCTACACACTAGAAGTGGAGACAGCACGACTGTGCCGGAGTTGAGAAGCTAATTAGCTAACTGTTTGTTAGCGTGGCGGAACAAACTTGTTTGTCGGCTCTATTTCCTGTCTGTAGCGAAATAAGAGCGGAGGGCTGAGCTTCCTTCATACACTGATGGGAGGCAGCCAGTCAGACGGAAATTCATGAGAAGGACCCGGAAAAGCCTGACGTTGGACCACAAGCCTCTCTTCTAGTATACAAATACAGCTGGATACAAAGATACCAGAAGGTTTTTTTTTAACAGAAACGATGCAGAATGCATTCAATAACAATGGAGAGCACAGAAATATTAATGAAATGACCATGGAGGTACAACTTTAAAAAATGCAATAAACCTATTAAAATCCAAATTAACTGAGGTGTAAAGCTTCTTCGCGCAATGTCACGTCCTTGATTTCTGCGAAAACAGTGCCACACAGTCTGGTCAGATGTGCAAAAATGCAGCAATATTTCCTAATATCTCATTTATGCAGGCGTGCCTGTTTCTCTTACATAGATCATCATGAAGATTGTTTTTGTCCGTGCACAACATGGCAAAAAATGTCAAAATCATGTCATCAGCACTTTAAGTGTCATTTTGACTCTGGCATATCAATAATCCCTTTCTTATATGTCAAAGTAAGACTCAGTGTTTCTACATGTCAGCATGGCCATATCTATTTTGTCTGGTGCAAATCAGATTACCTCTGTTTACAATCATGCAGTTCTGAACTCTGGGATGAGAGTCTCCGCAGACAGGTGTGCAGGTCTCGCTTTCTGTGTGACATTCATCTTACAAGCAATATTTGCTCATTCTTTGTAAATTAATCATTCTTTTCATTCTTGCTATAAAATACAACATTGAATGTTGTTATTGTTTTCAGCATTTTGTGAAAAAACTCATTAAAATATTACAGACACGAACATAGTCAAACACATACAGTTGCTATTAAGATCTGGATTATTTTCTCCTAGTAAAAAAAAAGGGTTGTGTAAATTTTGAATTGCGGGCAGAAATTGCTTAATTATCGTGACCTTTTTGATGAGGTTCACATAAATATGAAAAATGAAATCATTAACTGTGAATCCTTAATTGTTTGTAAAATAACTGTAGACTAAAATTTCATTATCACTACAACTCTAACACACATACACATGTGCACACACACGCGCGCACACCTCCAAGCTACATGTAAAGAGCATGTCTCTGAACTATGGGATGCAAGAGGAACACACCATATAAAAGCCCGAGATCATCTCAAGTTATTCTAGTGTGCTGGTTCAAATGAATCTTCGAGGTAAGTGCTACTCACTTCAAATAATGTATGAGCTCTGTTCATTAGCTCTTTTATAGCAATGTAATACACATGCTTTACATTGTAAGCCACGGTCATCTTTCACACATTAATGCAAGGCTTCTTATTCTAGTCTTTATGATACTTTTCTTAATGGTACTAATGAATACAAGTGCTTTAGAAATTTTGTTCAAGTTTTTAAAACTTGATTGTAATCTGGCTATGACCACATCTGTTTGCTGTACAATATATTGTGTTTTGTGATATATTTGCAGGTAATGTTAATTAGAATATTATTTTTCTTTTAATATATACTTTTAGTAAATATGTGCACATTTTTAAGAGTGGCTACCTTAACAGAAAAACAATGCTCTTATCAACTAAGATAGGAAAGTTAAATATCTAAATTGTAATCATCTACGTAACTGAATGTCCTTTCAATAAAATAAAAAAAAAAAAACACTATCTTGTATTGCCCCTCTCCCAATATATCAAATTAAGCTTCATTTCATGACTTAACAAAATTGTATAATCTATTTTAGTTTGATGTTCTGTCCACCTCATGAGTTGAGAAGAATTCTGCCCTGACATAGTGAGTCTTTTCAGTTTGTCTTACAATTCACTATTACATATTAAGAGTAAAATGACTGATTGTGCAACTGCCTGCTAATTCCAAACAGAATAAATACTTCACTTTTAATCATAGAATTATTTTTGTGTCTTAATTTTCATGATTAGCACAGGATTAGCCTATTCTCAAAATGAAGTGGGAAATTTAGTTTTCTAGAACACAAGTCCCATTCTGAGGTCAAATTTGAAATCACTGTTTATTCTGATGGTGATGTGTTGTCCAGTATAATAATGTTTTGTACTTTTATTAGAAAATAGACTTTATATAAGAAAAACTTATAGAACATTTATAATAACTCGTGTGGTTTTGCCCCACACATGTGATTATTTCAGTAGATGTTTTCAAGTAAAGTACTTCATGTTAAGAGTAATAATTCCAATAATTATATCTAATATTCTCCATGCAGAGTTATTGTATTTATAGGTTTCTCACATAAAAAATAATATTTGTACAGTGCTGCAAAGCTGTATTCTCCTGTACTGTTAAGACAGAATATCTGTTCATGTAACTTTGTTTTGTGCTGCTCTATTTAACTCCAGCTTCAGTTTTTAGGAGATGAACACATCATCCACCAATGTGACACTCACAGTTCGATATCAAGATTCCTTCAGTAAAGCTGTGACCAAGAATATGATCGTTGTCGTTCTGGGGATTTCCATCAACTATGTCAACATCAGCCTCATTCACACCTTCTGCAAACACCAGGTCTGATATGGCTTTTATTACATGCTGCAAACCATGACACCAAACATAAAAATATATCAAACAATTAAATAAAAAAATCACATTAGAAACCATTAGCCTATTATGTAATGTCTTACAAACAATCGCAAATTTCTAAGATTACAACTTGTAATTCTGGAAATTTGCCCCTGGAGGTTCGGGGCCCCAAGTATTTGCCTGGTTTGCTTGTTGGCAAGCGCCACCCCTGATTACAACTCAACGGATAAATTTTTTCTATTTTCATCTGGTTAACACTTACCTGCTTATTTTATTGTTAAAACAAACAGCTTAATAGCCAATAAAATATTTATCCATTTAGTCATTTAGACATGGTTAAGACAGCTTGTCGGAGTGTAAACTGAGCATCAGAATGGGGAAGAAAATCAATTTCTGCTGCTACTGTAAACTGTCATTATATTTGTTGTAGAAATTCAGGTGAGCTGACCTTAGTAAAGATCAGGGCTGAAATCATGAAATGTTCACAGCCTCCCTTGATATGGAGAAGCATGTTATTCATAAATAAATACGTTAAAACATTCTGAAATCAATTAATATTCCAAATACACCAATGAAATAACTACAAAAAAAAAATAGATAAAATGTACTTTACAGTGGTTAATCTTTATTCACTCTCTACCACTATTTATGTATTTATGCTTTTATTTTACATTTGTATTTTTGATAACATGGAGTTTTTATTTCTAGCCTTTTTAAAAATTCAGATTCATATATTTAAATGAGAGGGCGTGGTCATCCGTCTGGGTTTGGGCAGTTTGACTTGTTGACAATATGAAGACTAACAGTGAAATATTCGGAATAAAGGACCTGAACAGTTTGTAATATCAAATTTAGATCACATTTAGTTGGCTTAAAAATATGATGCAGGTCACAGTCCCACAACTTGTCTAACTGAACTTTATCTTTATTTGCTACCACAGTCTACATAGCTGTTATTTATTTAACCTGTCCCGTTTGGTTTCACCCTCCAGATTTTTAAGACGAATCCTCGATATATCCTTTTTATTCACATGGTGATCAACGACATGATCCAGGTGACTTTGTCCATCGCACTATTCATCATCAGCTACACCATCTACAAACTAAAAAAAAAAAGAGGGGAGAAGAAAGGAGAGAGGGGGGGGGGGGGAGAAAAAAGAGAAAAAAAAAAAAGGGAAGAAAAGAAAAAGAGAAAAGGGGAAAAAAGACAATGTCTCTGTCTGTTGCATCCTGATCATGGTCACTCTCTTCGTCACTGAAAACACCCCTCTGAACCTGGCCTGCATGGCAGTGGAGTGCTACATCGCCGTCTGCATCCCCCTTCGTCACGTTCAAATCTGCACCGTCAAGAGAACATTAATGCTGATTGGATTAATTTGGGCGACCAGCTTGTTGTCTGTCGTTCCTGATCTGTTTATCACCTTGGCTTCTGTACCTTTAGACTTCTTTCATTCCCAAGTGTTTTGTATCAGGCAAACTGTGTTCCCAAATCCTATCATTATAATGAAGAGGGATATTACATATTCAGTCTTTCTAGTTATAGTGTGGTTCACTATCTTTTATACTTACTTCAAGATTTTATTCACTGCCAAAACAGCCAGTAAAGATGCAAAGAAAGCCAGAAACACAATCATCCTGCACGGGTTTCAGGTTCTGCTGTGTATGTTAACATATGCATCCCCTCTGTTATTAAATGTTCTGCAGCAGTTGTTCCCCAAAAACTACAGTGACTTTTTATTTGGTTACTATATTATTGTACAGGTTCTGCCACGAGCCATAAGCCCAATCATCTATGGTGTGCGAGACAATACTTTCAGGAAGTACTTAAAAAGGTACTTTCTATGTAAAGACAGAGTAGTATAGAATACTATGTTGTTGTGGAGGCACTTGTAATAAAAGACAAAGTTTTACAGATTTATGTTTGAAAAGCAACACAGAATTCAGGGGTTATTTCATCCATTAAATTAGGACACCATCAAATTTTCGATTGCAGCCTTTCTCAAACTTGGTGCCGCAGCACACTGGGTTCCTCCTGACTGCGTCAGGGGTGCTGCTAAAAAATTACATATTCTGACATTTAATTTGAAAAAAAATCTGTCATTTTATATATAAATGTATTTGAATGTATGAACATATTCTTTTTATTTTATTTTTTCATATGAATGGTTTGATTGCATTCTAAACTGATTTTGATTACTATATATATATATATATATATATATATATATATATATATATATATATATAAAGTTAGCCATAAAAATCTCATGTCTTGTAGCTGTTGTCTGTAACGTGTCTGACATTGCCACTGGGGGTAGCCTGACTGCGCAGCACATTGTTTTATCGCCTAATTTAACCACAAAAATACATTTGATTTCACAAAGAGCAGGGAACAAGCAATAGCATCACGAATCGTTTTTTAAGAAAAAGAAAAGCCCCACAAGAACCGGACATGATTGTTAACACTGGAGTGCCTTGAGATTTTATGCACTTAAAAAGTGCCCTGACTGAAAAAAAAGTTTGAGCAGGCTGGTCTATTGTCTTAAAATATGTGAACTGATTTTTTTTTAAATGACAGCCATGTGTTTTTATGAGGGGCCGTATAGGCCATAATTTATTCTCTCATTCACATACATACATTTTTGCACTCACATACATACATTCTTCTTCTCACTTACATATATTCTTCCTTTCACATACATATATTCTTTTCTAACTTACATATATTCTTCCTTTCACATACATATATTCTTCCTTTCACTTAAATTCTTCCTTTCACATACATATATATTCTTCTTCTCACTTACATATATTCTTCCTCACACACACACATATATATATCTCTGAAAGAATATATGTGTGTGTGTGAGGAAGAATATATGTGTGTGAGGAAGAATATATGTGTGTGTGGGAAGAGAATATATGTGTGTGTGAGCAAAAGTATAGTGGAAACGGAAGGAGTTTGATTGAAACGGAAGGCAGGAAATTTATCGGACTGTGATTGGCTGAGAAGCAGTAGACGGTGGCACACACAAGCACTAACACGTTTTTCGTAATGTTGATTGATCCTAATCGAGAGAGTACACAGTTTTTTTGTGTGTGTGATATCATAAATTTATGTTAAGTATAAATACATTTGTTGTCTCCTCAAGTTTGATCATATATTTTTGAAAACCTGCGTTTTAATTGCCACTCCACTGAGGCAAATGCTGAACAACTCTATCTGATGAAACAAAAAAATTGAAAGTGGATGATTTATCATAGAAATATGATCTTTCTAACAGAAAAAAAAAAGCAAAGTGAATATCATACTGTGTGACAGATGTATCATATAGTGTGACTGGTTTTCCCGGTCACACCATATGACACATCTGTCACACCACATGATATTCTGATCACTCAAGCTAATATATTAGCAAACTAAACAAAAGTATAAATACATTTGTTGTCTCCTCAAGTTTGATCATATATTTTTGAAAACCTGCGTTTTAATCGCCACTCCACTGAGGCAAATGCTGAACAACTCTATCTGATGAACCAATCAGATTGCAATGTTGAGACGATTAGCCAATGGTAGAGGGCCATGGTAGGACCCCCCCCTCCCCTCAACTTCAATTTGTGTCAAATTGAACGCCAAAGAAGAACATTTGGTGTGGAACTATCAGAGAATACGTTGTTTTGTTTGTGTAAAACGATCGTGAAACCTCGAATCCCCCCCAGATAGGAGTGGACTCCGCGGCTGATCCGCCTTCAAGTCCACAGATCCGCCTGACAGTCAGAGCGCTAACTGACCTCCGCCCAGCACTCAGCTGAACGTGGGGAAGGCGGGCTGTCAAACCACAGACCCGCGGCGGATGTGCCTTGCGGAGTCATATCGAGTCCACTTGCACAGCGGGACGGATCCGCGTAGCCTACCTCAAGCTGTAGCTGCACATTCACGGATCCACGGCGGATCCGTTCATGATCCTGTGATTCAGCCGCGGGTCCAGTACGGACCCGTTATATGGCTGGATCTTTAACCCCTGCTCTTCAGCTTCAGGCAACAATATTATGCTAAAGAAGCTACATCAAATGAGGCTGTGCTCATAAAGCTCCCCTTGGCAAAGCAAAACTGTTCAACACAATTAAGCAATCGGATTTTCATTCTGCTTGCTATGATGCTGGACAGGTCAAGTAAAAAGAAAAAAAGACTTAGAAAGAAAAAAATGAGACTGTGGAACAATGTATAGTTTTAAAACTTTATATTCATAAAGGGTTCATTACAGTATAACAGTGAACATGAACAGTTACAGTATTTTTACTGGTACAGCTCCTTGGATGAATTCTGTCCGCAGCCAAACTGAACCAGCGGATAGAGTTGCGCATCCCTCTTCTGCGGCATCTTTATGTGGTTCTTCAAGACAGCATCTAAAACCACACAAACACACGGTCCGCTTGGTAATTGCAATGTGGACAAATTGTCTCCATTCCCTCTGTGCCGACAAAACAATAGGCTAATGAATGTTTTTTTTTTCTGGTGATCACGAATAAGAGTTATTTTTTCATGTGGCATGCCTCAAGTTGTCTCCCAGAAAATAAGTTAAATCCCCAAGTTTCGCTAACTACAGCTGATGTAGCGTTTAAAGAGTTTGAAAATAATGCCTTCATCCTCATAGAGAAGTAGCCTACTTTACCATATGAGCCGACAGCCTAAGCAACAGTGTTGTTTTCGTTAACGATGACGATGACGAAATCATTTCGTTGACGCCCCTTTTTTTCATGACGATGACGACACGATGACGAGCTAAACATGTCTCTTTGATGACTAAAACATGACGGGACGTGTGTAAATTTTCATTGACGAGACGAGACTGGACGAAAATGTGAATCTCTGGTCTGTCAGACGTTCATAATGTAGGAAATGTCTACCTATTCTGCATTCATCTGTCTGTCAAAAGTTAAAAAGTAGTTGCGTCCTTACAGAGCCCGAACAGAGATCCGCGAACCGCGGCTCTTCCTGTCAAACCTGACCCGCATGTCGCACATTAATATCTTAAATTCACAGCAGTCTCTGTCATTTTGCCACGTAGGGGCTTTATCCATTTGATTCAGAGATTCCAGCATAAAAGATCATCATCCCTGGTTGTAACAGTGTTCGCTGTTCCCATTACCAGCACTGCCTCTGTCTCTGTTGATCTGGAAACGATCCCAACGTCTGATGTTTAAAACACGTCTTGTCCAAAGAAAAAGAAACATATTCTCACCGCCACCCGCCCGAATTACATAAATATCCGCCCACACCTTAACCATGATATTAATCTTTGTCATTTCTATCTGCTAAACAGCGTTTTTGCGTGTTACCGTCGGGTATCTGAACTGCTGCGGGACTCTTGTGAACACCTGCGGTCAGACGCGCAGCTGCTTGGCTGCGCTGTTCAAACGGTGGGAAGTTCGTCTCTTTTCAGAGAGCCGGTCTTTTTGATTCGGTTCCCAAAGAGTCGGCTCTTTTGACTCGTTTCCTAAAGAGTCGGTTCTTTTAAGTCGGTTCCTAAAGAGCCCGTTGTTTCGACTCCCAAATGGTTTGTAATTTAAGATATTTGCAGCCCTATATTTTACCTTAATTTTGCAATAAATTGATGGTTTGTGTGTCAAAAACGTTTTTGCATTCAGTATTTTTATGAGAAGCTTCTATCTTCAAACTTTTTTATTTGACAGGGACAGTACATATTAATGAACATCTAGCAACATGTTGGATTGTCATTAGTAAGCTAATTAGCATCAGCAGTCCCTTGGCAGGTAAAGAAAAGATACACAATATAATAAAACAACAAAATTAAACTTTCAGGTGCCACGTGATTATAATACAAGACAACGCAACTCACTCCCTCACCATTAACTGCTGTCTTCACTTGCAGTGGAACATCGTCTTTCTTTCTGTTTTCATATGCAAACCTATATGCTTAAATGTAACCGGCAGCATGGTCTCCTTAGTGGCCAGTTATTCTTTTTTCTTTTTTTAAAAAAAAATATAGCCTACCTGACAAAAACTAGACTAAAACGTTTTTAATTTCGTCGACTAAAACTAGACTAAAACCTTTTTGATTTTCGTCGACTAAAACTAGACTAAAACTATCAGACACAGAAATGACTAAAATATGACTAAAACTAATAAGCATTTTCGTCAGAAAGACTAAGACTAAAACTCAGATAGCTGCCAAAAACAACACTGCTAAGCAAAACCCGAAGTCCGTTTTTAAAATGATGATCTTGCTAGCAACAGCTAAAACGTCAGCAGATCAGGTTCTGAAAAGGTTTAGTCAGAAATACTTATGAGATTCGCCTTATTATAGTTTGAAAAACAACCTAGTATCTATGGTAAATATCATCCAAAGGCTGAATAATCAAAAACTAGCCGACAACGTCAGTACATTCATGTCACTTCACGTCAGCTTTATACTCCTCATTCATGTCATCCAAACGAAATTACTTAAATTGCTCAGACATTATTCATGAAAGGCTTTCACATTGTCATTCACCCTCAAATAAAAGTGAAATCCATATTCGTAATACTTACATTTGTCCGCGGACGACCCAGATCCATAAACAAGCTAGGACTCTTCGTCTTTTGGTGATCTCTTTTTCTCTCTCTTTTTAAAACCAACTTTCGCCTCGTAAAATCTGATCCGCAGGAGGGGCCGTACAGGTGACGGTGGTGGCGCTGGGAGAACAATCTGCACCTTCCGTTTATTGAACTTGATCCGTATCCGCCGCGGGTCTGTGGTTTGACAGTCTGCCTTCCCCACGTTCAGCTGAGTGCCGGGCGGAGGTCAGTTAGCGCTCTGACTGTCAGGCGGATCTGTGGACTTGAAGGCGGATCAGCCGCGGAGTCCACTCCTATCTGGGGGGGATTCGAGGTTTCACGATCGTTTTACACAAACAATACAACGTATTCTCTGATAATTCCACACCAAATGTTCTTCTTTGGCGTTCAATTTGACACAAATTGAAGTTGAGGGAAGGGGGGGGGGGGGGGGGGGGGGTCCTACCATGGCCCTCTACCATTGGCTAACGTCTCAACATTGCAATCTGATTGGTTCATCAGATAGAGTTGTTCAGCATTTGCCTCAGTGGAGTGGCGATTAAAACGCAGGTTTTCAAAAAATATATGATCAAACTTGAGGAAACAACAAATGTATTTATACTTTTGTTTAGTTTGCTAATATATTAGCTTGAGTGATCAGAATATCATATGGTGTGACGGATGTATCATATGGTGTGACCGGGAAAACCAGTCACACTATATGATACATCTGTCACACGGTATGATATTCACTTTGCTTTATATTAATATTTATGTAAAAGCTCTGATAGAAAGATCATATTTATATGATAAATCATCCACTTTCCAATTTTTTTGTTCAGTCCAATCATATTTTACAGCAGGAGTGCTTAACTCGAGTCCTTAGGAGCTACTATCCTGCAACTTTTAGAGCATCCCTTCTCCAACCCACCTGAATCAAATAAACGGCTGTTTATCAGACCTCTGCAGAGCTGAATGAAATGCACGGGGGTTTTTAACCATGTGATTACAAAACCCGCACATGGTTCAAGCATGCGCAAACACCATGTGTCACAGAAACCATCAGAATGACTGTTTACAAGCTTATTTTTCACTACTGATCCTCTTGTGAAAAGGTTTAAACCACACTCTTGATTGGATTAAAAATTATTTTTGATCGAGGCCAATTGGATCACTTGACATGTTTACATGACACATTTTTATTCTGATCGGCATTTGGTGATTTGATTGATTCAAAAGTCTTCATGTAAACTCATTGAGTTAGTGTTTATATTGAACCATTAAAGTCATGTGAATGCTTTTGTCTTTATTTGAAATGTTTGATCGGTTTTCATAATGGTTTGTGTGATAAATGCATCTAAAAACACTTTATCATCGATATATTGTGGTGCAGTGCTGTTTATCATACGGTTAGACACTTATGTCATTTAGTGTGACGTTGACAAATATGAGTAAAAAACAACTTTGTTGGTAGTAATTCATGAAAATATCGATAGAACACAAGAAAAATGTTGCCAGCAAGAGTCACAAGCAATTTCATACAGATCTTATAATGTTTAAGAGAATTATATTAAAGTATCTTGACAAATTGAGGAGCAATGTCCTTCTTTACGAGATGATTTAGAGAAATAAACCGAAATATGCCAAATTTTCACAATGAAATGTGAAATATCAAAGCAGCCCTGATTAAAATGTGTGATAAAGGTAATAAGAACGAAAATAATTACCCAATTTTAACTTTAAATTATATATCTTTCATGTCACACCATATGACAATTTGAGGCACTCGAGCAGCAAAACGGTGATAAAAAATGCTTATTTCAATACAAAATCTAAAAGAACACATATATATTTGGATAATTAAGACTGGAATGATACAAAAAACAAATTTTCAGAAATAATACGTTTTTTAAAAAAGAAAAAAATTTTGGCTTATATGTCAACCACCCATATATATATATATATATATATATATATATATATATATATATAAAGAGAGAGACAGCCTATTACAATTTTAAATGTCCGTCCTGGGATAAATAAAGAATTTTTCATTTCATTTTATTAATTCTACTTGATTTGATTTGATTTCATACTATTATTCAAACAAGGGAACAAGCATCACCACTCAAACTGCAGACTGGAGTCACTCTTCCCACAGTTTCTAAAATTCTTGAACAACTTTGTGAGAAAAGACTCGAAAACTTCCTAAATATGACTATTGGACCAGATTTAGCTTGGATTTAGATCAAAGAATAAAACATCATTAACAATAATGGAAGCAGTGTTGTTTTTGGCAGCTATCTGAGTTTTAGTCTTAGTCTTTCTGACAAAAATGCTTATTAGTTTTAGTCACATTTTAGTCATTTCTGTATCTGATAGTTTTAGTCTAGTTTTAGTGGACGAAAATCAAAAAGGTTTTAGTCTTCTTTTAAGTCAACAAAATAAAAAAACGTTTTTGTCAGGTAGGCTATATTTTTAAAAAAAAGAAAAGAAAAACTGGCCACTAAGGAGACCATGCTGCCGGTTACATTTGAGCATATAGGTTTGTATATAAAAACAGAAAGAAAGACTATGTTCCATTGCAAGTGAAGACAGCAGTTAATGGTGATGGGAGTGCATTGCGTTGTCTTGTATTATAATCATGTGGCACCTGAAAGTTTAATTTTGTTGTTTTATTACACTGCCCGGCCCAAAAAAAGTCGCCAACAAAAAAAAGGTCAAACATTGAGCATTTCGTTGGACCGCCTTTAGCTTTGATTGCGGCAGCATTCGCTGTGTTTCATCAATTTTTCACCAAGATCTTGATGATGATTGTAGAGTCTGACCACAGCACATCCCAAAGATTCTCAATGGGGTTCAGGTCTGGACTCTGTGGTGGCCAATCCATGTGTGAAAATGATGTCTGATGATCCCTGAACCATCTTTCACAATCTGAGCCCGATAAATTCTGGCACGGTCATCTTGGAATATGGCCGTGCCATCAGGAAAGAAACATCCATTGATGGAATAACCTGGTCATTCAGTATATTCAGGTATCAGCTGACCTCATTATCTGAGCTCATACTGTTGCTGAACCTGGACCTGAGCAACTGCAGCAACCCCAGATCATCACACTGCCCCCACAGACTCATACAGTAGGCAGTAGGCATGATGCTGCATCACTTCATCTGCCTTTCTCGCCACATTTCTTCCTGGAAGACGATGGTCCACTATCCTTCCAGTTTTTCATAATGCGTTGGACTGTTCTGAACCCATTTTAGTAGTTTCTGCATCTCCTTAGATGTTTTCACCTCTTGATGCCAATGATTTGACCCTTCTCAGACAGACTAACATCTTGCACGACCACGGGAAGTGTCTTTCCACATGGTTGTTTAGGAAATGAGAAGCAAGTCATTGCACCAGTTGGGGTTAAATAACTTGTTGTCAGCTGAAAGATAATTGCCCATGCAGTAATTATCCAATAGGAGGCTCGTACTTATTTGCTTAGTTAAAGCAGAACTCAGTAACTTCAGCTCGGGGCTCCCCTAGTGGCGTCCTTTCACTGTCGTGTTCAACCCCCCTTACACCCCCACAGCACACAGACGGCTTCTCTACCTGTCTTCCCTCTATTGATCGCTGGATATATTTCTAAGCGTTTACTAGCTTGTTGATGCTACTTTGCTGCGTTGGTAGCAGCACCTCGTCTCCCTCTGCTCAAAGCAAAGTCCTGTATTTTCTGAAACGGGACGTTTTACCCGCGATTTGCGGGTAAATCTGCCGTGGATTATATTTTTCACTGGTGTTGGCGAGTAGCAGGTAAGAATACAAACTTTTATTTACTTTTTGCGGACGTGACAAGTGATTATTGAGCCTGAAGCAGTGATGCTTCACCCGGCGCCCAGGCAGCGCAAGCTACGTGAATCACTCTGGTCCAGCAAAGAGTTGGTTATGAGAGCCAGGAGCCGTGTTTAGGTGGTGTGAAGCTAAAGAAATGTTTTCTTCCAATTAGCGCTGGTAGTCTGGTTCAAATCAGAGCTGGAAGCAGCTCGGTAGATAGGGGACCTGAGTACCGTACAGCGGTTTCTGTTGTCGCAAGTTCTGCTCGGGTCGGCGCAGGCAAAGTTGCTGTTCGCAGGCCAGAGGCCCCGGCGGGAGGGGGGGGGGGGGACATTGAATCGCTCCGTAAACACTTTGTTTAGCCCCACGGGGATTCCGAAAAGCATTTATTGAGGTAAAAAAGTTCCTGAGTTTCCCCTTTAAATCCAGGTGGCGACTTTTTTTTTGGCCAGGCAGTGTATATTGTGTATCTTTTCTTTACCTGCCAAGGGACTGCTGATGCTAATTAGCTTGCTAATGACAATCCAACATGTTGCTATATGTTTATTAATATGTACCGTCCCTGTCAAATAAACAGAAAGTTTGAAGATAGAATCAATTTTAAAGCTGCTCATAAAAATACTGAATGCAAAAAACTTTTTGACACACAAACCATCAATTTATTACAAAATTAAGGTAAAATATAGGGCTGCAAATATCTTAAATTACAAACCATTTGGGAGTTGAAACAGCCTGCTCTTTGGGAACTGAATCAAAAAGGCCGGCTGTCTGAAAAGAGACGAACTTCCCACCGTTTCTGATCAGCGCAGCCAAGCAGCTGCGTGTCTGACCGCAGGTATGTTCACCAGAGTCCCGCAGCAGTTCAGATACCCGACGGTAACCTGCAAAAACGCTGTTTAGCAGATAGAAATGACAAAGATTAATATCATGGTTAAGGTGTGGGCGGATATTTATGTAGTTGGGGCGGGTGGCCGTGAGAATGTTTCTTTTTCGTTAGACAAGACGCGTTTTAAACATCGGAGACTGAGACTGCTGTGAATTTAAGATATTAATGTGCGACGTGCGGGTCAGGTTTGACAGGAAGAGCCGCGGTTCGTGGGTCTCGGTTCGGGCGGATGCGAGTAAGGATGCAACTACTTTTTAACTTTTGACAGGCAGATGAATGCAGAATAGGTAGACATTTCCTGCATTATGAACGTCTGACAGACCAGAGATTCACATTTTCGTCCAGTCGTGTCTCGTCAACGAAAATTTACACACGTCCCGTCATGTTTTAGTCATCAAAGAGACATGTTTAGCTCGTCATCGTCTCGTCATCGTCATGAAAAAAAGGGGCGTCAACGAAATGATTTTGTCATCATCATCGTTAACGAAAACAACACTGAATGAAAGCAATAGCAAAAGTAATTAAAGTGCCAGTGACCTGACCTGAGGAAGATCTGATGTGATCGAAACGTTGGAATAAATGCAGCTGGGAGTAAGTGTGCAGGAGGGGGGGGGGGATGGGCAGCTTTGGGTGTTTTGGGGGGGGGGTGGGGGGTGGGATTGGGGGTGGTGGCTGGTGCGTTGGTTTTGGGGGGGGGATCTTTTTGGCTTGGGTGGGTTGTGGGGTGGGTGATAGCTTTGGAGGATTAAAACATTGAGAGATTAGGTGGTTTTTGGTTGGCTGAATATTGGTGTTCTTTAAGAATTTTGGTGTTTTTTTTTGTTGGGGATTATGTTGCACTTTTTAAGCGTATTATGGGGTGTTTGTTTTTTTTGGATATCTGAATTTGGTTGTTTGGGGATGTTTTTGATTTGAAAGATTTTGTTTTTTTGGTTTTTTTCTACTCTCCGACCTTTTTCTTTGATTCCACATAACTACGGCAATAGCCTTGCACCTGGTGATGTGCGTATGTCTAAGGATTTTTATGTTTATTTTATATTAACGTATTTCTACTGTTTTAAATGAGAGCTGGTGGAGCTATACAGAGCAACACTTGTTTTTCTTATCTTATTCATTTTTTTATTTTGTTTTTATTGCTGGGTTTTCTTTATGTGCAGCACTTTAGAGACATGTTCTGACTGAAATGCGCTTTATAAATAGAGTGGATTGGATTGGATTGTTTGCCTTGTTGAACAAGTGGTGATAAGGCCTGCTGGCTTTGACACATGGTTTCCTCATCATGTAAGACTGTCGCTCTGACACGTAGCTGCCGGTTGCCCCTTAAGCCCCGTTTCCACTAGCGGGTCTGGGTCGAGTCAGGCCTGATCGGTCCAGGGCAGATCGGTCCACGTTTTTTTTTGCGTGTCCAAAGATAAAACCTGGGACAGGTACCCTTATATCTGACCCAACCCGGTCTACTTTTTTGGTTCCCTTTGGTAGGGGTACTGATCTAACTGATCCGGACCAAAGAGGTCGAGCTAATACACAGCAATCTGTTGATTGGCTGAAAAATCTGTCACTTCCCATGTGACCCCGCGTAAAACCAAAGCAGGGGTGTCTCCTTTGTTTCTGTCACGTGTGGTGCTCTATGGGGATTTGCTTTGGTTTGGAGCCAGCACCTAGCAGATGTGGAGTGAGCTACAATTTTGAGCTACAGTTTTTCTACACTTTCGCATGGCTTCAACTTTCTCACCTGAAGTTGCCTCTTGGTAGCAATTGGATTTGGCAGTGGAGGTTGAGTATATAGAAGAGGAGGTCATTTGTGATGGTCATTGTGAGCTTGAGGCGGCATGAGTTGAGACATGTTCATGAAGCGGTGTCAAGTTAGACATTCATGATTTAAAATTTTACTTGGAACCATGCCGCTGCGAAGTCATCAAGTAGATAACTATTCACAAGGATTCTGGGTGGCAGCGTGCACAGTTGCAGCGGCTCATGGCACCTCTCACTTTCAGTTTTTGTTTTATACTTACTGAATGTGAGAGCTTCTACTTTAATTTGAAGAGATTCGTATTCAGGAATGCAGGAATGTGCATGGCCTTCTGTTGATAGCAGCCTTTGCAAAATCCAATTGAAATTTCAGACGAGGGAGCAACAAGACTGTAGGGTGCACCCTCTCCTGCACTGTACTTACTGGTTTGTTCTTGTGTTCTTTAACCGCAAGTGACTTATAATCCAAGATCTCACGTGGCATAAACACAACTTCATCACGACTTATCTCACTAGATGAATAAGCTATGGATGGATACCAACATGTGAAAGACTGACTTTCTGCTAAGATTTTCATAAACTCTTTGTTTCAACCAAATGTGCAGACAGATATAGTAAAATGCTAACAGTAATCTGTTCATCCATTCCTCCATCCATCTTCACTTTATCCTACGTTGCACATTAATTAAAGAGGAACAGTACATGCTGGACAGGTCCCGTTAGTGGGTAGTTTTTAGTGTATTTCAAAATGTAATTAATTATTGAATGAATTAGGGAAACTCAGATTTGACTAGCTTTTGACATACAATCTAAGTCATCCAAGGTTGTTACAGAGTAACGCATTACTTCCAGCACTGATTTTAAAAAATCTGCAATACTGCTGCTGTATAAAAGATATAAAAAAGAAAAACATAAGAATGAACACTGGTTTCTCGCAAAGCTTTGGTCCAATACCTCCAACTAACTAACACACCCACTGAAGGGCATCGCAGTGACATCATATTTGGCCGGGCTTAAGCATCAAGAATGCGTCATATAAACACACCACATATCTGTTTTCCACGCATTTCCAAACTGGTTCAAGTGGGGTATGAAGTGATGTGCCTGAGGTAGGAAAATCTTCTCTTCTTTTACTCTAGCTTGTTCAATGTGATGGTGTCCTGTTTTAATTATCTTTTTATGTGCAGTGAAATGTTTAAAATATGACCCTTTCCTGTAAAGATTCATTTGTAAAATCTTGAATTAAACATTTAGTTTGTGAATTTTATGGTCAAGACATTGTAAATGTGCATTTACTGTTTAACTTCAGAATATTAGGTGGGATTTTTAACTGCACAAGAGTAACAGTGACAATGTCTGAAGAAAAAATGTCTTTTACACTAGACATACATTAAAATAATTTTTGCTCAAAGTGTAAACTTACCAATTAGGCTGGGTATTCAAAATAGCAAATATCATGTTTCTGTTGTCTGTCTATTACATTGGGATTCATTAGTAACACATACCAATGGTTTCAAATAGTAAAGATCTTAGAAATGATTATCTACTTGATTAAAGATTTAATATTTAAGCCTAACCCACTGAAAATTTTCTTGAATGAGCAGAAGTATGAATGATTTATTTATCTAATATGAGAACAAGTCTCATTTAATTATCTCTCTAAGCACTCTTAAATTACATTGTGTTTGAAAGTTTACATACCCCCATTAATGATGGCAAAAAATTAGCTGCCGGTAAAATAAGTTGAACTTGACAAAAGTTTATGAAAATCATGGCACTTTTTGTGAACTGTGGTTTAACGGAAATATTAAAAACTAGCAAAAATTAAACAAGAATGACAGGGCTCCTGAACTAAAATGTTGAGCAAGACTTTGAGGCAATCAAGTGTTTTCTATAATGTTTAAGCAGACTTCTACCTGTTGACAGGTATTTTGGCTCACTGTTCATGAGCAAGGTGCTCTAATTGGTCTGGGACAGTTTTCTTTGTTTAGTTGTTTTTTATAAATTATTTCATTAAACCACAATTCAAAATCAATGTTTTATTTTACTAAATCATAATTCAATACATTGTCTTATTATTTTTTTCTGTTTCAGGTTATTTGAATTGCCATTGTGAATTTAGCCTTTTGTTTGATGGGAGGGTATGCAAACTTGCAAGCACAACTATAGTCTTAATTATTTTTAACAAAAATATTTTCTTCATGATGAATTTGCAGAATATTGCATCCATGAATTCTTCATCTTACAATGTGTCAAGCACTCTGATTTATCGAGACTCTGCGGTTACAGCTGTGGTAAAAAATGTGATTATTGTGGCTCTCGGCCTCACCATCAACTACATCAACGGCACTCTGATTCACACTTTCAGAAAACACCAGGTAAGAAATTATTATCGAAGCTAAGTTTACTTAACTGTGATTGTGGTGAAACCATTATTACCTTTGAACTGAGGACTAAAACTCAATAGATTTCAGCACTTGAAAAAAAGATAAGCTGTGTTTTCTTTTCTTTTTCAGATATTTTATGTGAATCCTCGTTACACCCTGTTCATCCACCTGGTGTTGAACGATATGATCCAGCTTACTGTAACAATCAGTGTGTTCATCTTAAGTTATGTCTTCTACAAGATTAATGCTTCTCTCTGTTGCTTCATCGTGACTTTTGCTATTTTCACTAACCTCAACACTCCACTAAATTTAGCAGTAATGGCGGTGGAGTGCTACATTGCTGTTTGTTTTCCACTGCGGCACGCTGAGCTGTGTACCATTAAAAGAACATATATTCTGATAGGCTGTATTTGGATTTTGAGTGCAGTTTCAGTTCTGCCAGACATCTTTCTTGTTCTGGCGACAGAGCCTGCACGGTTATTTCATGCCGCAATATTTTGTGAGAGGGACAACTTGTTTCGACATCCAGTCAGTTTAAAGAAGAGAGATGTTTCTCACCTTCTTTATCTAACTGTAGTTTGGCTCGTCCTCCTCTACACCTACCTCAGGATCTTCTTTGTTGCTAAAACTGCTAACTCATCAGATGGAAATCTAAAGAAGGCCAGGAATACTATCCTGCTACATGGTTTTCAGCTACTGCTGAGTATGTTAACTTACATAGCCCCTGCAATAACACAACTTTTGTTTAAGTGGTTCCCTAAATATTACATACAAATACTCTTTGTTTATTACATCATCATTCAGGTTTTCCCCAGGTTTGTCAGTCCTATTGTGTACGGGTTACGAGACAAGACATTTAAACTGTACTTGAGAAAGCATCTGCCATGTACCATAGGAACAGGAAAACCATAGATTTAACAAAAAGTTAGGGCGCATTCAGAAAGCATAGTCTGCGAGTTTCTGTCCATTTGGGGGTTTCGGTTCAGTTGGGGGCAGGGGTGGTCTTCCGGACCGAGATCGCGTTCACGTTGCACTATTGACAAACGAGCCAAACGGGCCAAGAATGAGAATCTTAGGTGGCGCTGCTTTCAGATTCACCCTAGGTGAGGACAGGACGCACGTACAAGAAGGTTCTCACAACTTCTGTTCCCTCCTCAAAGCGACATTATTTTTGTATGAAGAGCTGGGATATGATTTCATCAGATCAAACATCGATCAAGGCTTTTATGTACTTTCTCATAACTCCATGTCTGACCACGAGCCATCTTATAAGTAATGCAGTACCACACGTGTGTTTGTTGTCATAGCGTTTACCCACTTTGTCAAACATTTGACCCACAATGCCATGCAATTTGTAGTCCACTTCCTGTATTTGGTTCACTTGAATCGGACCGAGACCTGCGTTTGCAGGCGGAACGAGTCCGGTTGTTTGTTCCGGATCAGAGTCCGTTTCCGCATTCACAACTCCCCTAAACAAAGCGGACTTTCCAAGCAAACGGACTCTGATTCGAATCAAAAAAGCTTTGTGAATGCGCCCTTACTGTAATTTCTGTTGCGCTCCTGTGAAACAGGATAGTTTAGAAAAAGGGAGAAGGAATCACAAGACAATGAACCTCTCAAGATCAATGAAAAGAAATAAAACAAGTACAACATGATTTTCTCTGTCAGCTGGAATAATTACTGTTTATACTATACACCAGTCAAAGGTCCCAGCAAAGGAAGGACACACACACATAAACAAAATATGCTTTGGATTACTTATTGATCAACAGATGTCACAGTTGGACTTTAAACAGTTGTACAAAGGAGTGATTCTTCCCAGAGAAAAACATTCTTTGCCCAGTCACTAAATTATTGTTCCTCAGAAGCAAGGTTCCCTCTATTTTTCATCTGCCTGAGCAAACTCCCTGAGTATTCCTTTGTCCACTGTGAGAAACATCAGAAGTGCACTGTGGCCACACAGCATCATACTGGTTAAACAACTGAAATTGTAAGTCACGTGGCTTATTAAAAGAATCAAATTACAGTAGTAATTTCTCTTAGATTACTTTTAATATACAGTTGTACTCAAAAGTTTACATACCGTGGCAGAATCTATGGTTGTCTTGGGCATTTTTCAGAGGGTGTAAATGATAAGAAAAATACATATATTTTTTTTTTTTATAATAAATGTCCCCATAAGTGGAAAAAAATCTTACCAATTTATATTTCAGAAGCCTTTTATTGTCATTGTACCGGCGTTCCAGTGCAATGAAATTCCGTTTTCAGTACAACCCGTCCAAGATTATACAGACAGACACAATACAAACAGAACTGGGCAGACTGAGGGTGCAGCCACGTGAGCAGCGCACCTGTTTGTAGAGAAGGAAAATGATTACAGGAGGAGAGTTGGGTAGGTGAGCAAAAAAAGCATGTACACGAGTGCTGCTGAAAATTAGAACTCGGGTAGAGGAGAAAAAAAACACACCATAACAGTTAAGCACAATACTCAGACTGATACAACAATAACACATGGGAGAGGGGCTCCCAGTGACGTCAGAGAAGAAGGAGCAGCAACTTAGCGCTCACTTAACCCCATTGTCCCTGGAAGAAGGGAAGAGAGACGTGAAGAGGCATTGAAGTTCAGGATGCAGGGGATGGGCGGGGGGGGGGGGGGGGGTGCAGAGACTCTGTTTGCATTCCTTGATATGGCCAAGGCCATTTTGTGGGAGGCCAGGTGGCAGATAGGACTTGTTGTTAGAGACAGGCAGAGTTGTTTTGACTACCTTCAGTCCCTCGCCGGGCTTTGTCGGTCCAATTCTCCGAATCATGGTTCTCCTCCTTCGATCCGAACCGAGAGCTTCTCCAAGGTGGAACCCATTGCATCCTGCATGCGTTTGATTTCGCACTGGGACTGAGTCTGAGAGTTCAGGGCTCGAAAAAATCACCTGATCAGACAGCTTCGCCATGGCTGTCTGCCTGTGTTGTTTCCGGAAGACCAGGTACCAACCTACTCCAATCAGCAGAAACCCAGTTATCATAATCACCAATAAGTAGGTATCCTCCACGTCCTCAACAGAGAGGTTGGAGAGGCACAAGACCCTCCATTCCTTCCAGGAATCCATGGTATACCCTGCGGGACTGGTTCCGTCTGGACAAGATGCTGCCCCCGCACCTTGTTTCATGGTGGAAAGAATTTTATCCATGTTGTTGAAAGCCCAGCTGACCAAGTCGATGGTGTAATTTAGGGTTTAGAAAGAAAAATGCAGAGAGTCTCCGAGCTCCGACAGGACAAAGTAGCAGGAGAGCAGAGGGTTACTCATTACTCGGTGTGCATGAGGGATGTCTACTTCAGGAGAAGCGTCAGCAGGGAGCTCAGAGACAAACAGCTGTTCCCAGAGATCCAACATGTATGTTATGCAAACATGTATGTTTGCATATGGATGCTGGATGAAATGATCCAAACAGCTTTTACATGAAGGACAGCTTTAATACAATGTAAGGGTTTTTGACATGTGCAAAGCCTACTAGTTCAGAAGAAGAGTTTTCTCCCACCCAAACTTTTTAACCTTCGGAATGCGCAGTAATCTTTGATTTTTTAAGTCTCTAACAAAAATGTTGTCATCACAGACCCGTTCACTATTTTTCCAAGCCTTCCCCAGGGTCTCTCTGAATCTGCTATGTCACGCAACTCCTACGTGGTTCAAGGTGCACAGAGACAACATGTGCCACAGAAACCATCACAATGAGTATTTACATGCTCATTTTCCCTGCTGATCTGATCATGAAAAGGTTTTAACCACCCCTCTCCACCTGATTGAAAATTCTTTCCAATCGAGGCTGACTGGACCAGCTGACATGTTTGCATGACGTATTTTTGTGCTGATTGGCGTTTGACTCAAAAATGCCCCATAACACTGCTCTGAATTATTGAAACTCTTTGTCCATTCAGCCATTTTCCTGCCACATCTCTCTCTCCAGTCACATTTGCTGGCTCATCCAGGGGAACCCTGACTCAGGATTAGTCTCTATCTCAGAATAAGTCAGAACCATTTACCTTTCTTGAGCATCTTTAGCTTGGCTACATGCTGCGCTGCAAAATAGCGCATGTCAGCATAAAGTGCTGTTGCCATGAGAGTGGCTGCGTGAATTAAGATGTGTGAAGCGCATCATGTTGGCTGGACAGTGCTAGTCATTGTTTACTGTAGTTACCTCCTTGCTGTCACCTTTCATCCAATGGGCTGCATTACAAAATGGTAGGGAAAAAAATTATTTGTTAATTTTAATGTGCAGTCAGTCAGGTTTTATTTTGTGCGCTGGATGTATTTGCTGTGCGCAGAGGACACAGAACTAGTGCGCAATTGCGCAGGCACGCACCTTAGAGGGAACACTGCTCAGAAGGCCTGAGAGCAACTTAGGTTGAACCACTAATCTGCCTGAGAGCCATCAATAGACCCACCAAGTCAGCCCAGACTGCATCTTATCATTCTTATCATCTTTTCAATTGTTGCCATGTTTGCTATAGTTACTCCCATGGAAATTGATGTTGGAACTTGGAAATCAACTGAACTCTTTACTGGCTTAATGGATGTACATGCTCTAACAACCATGCCAACACGAAGCATGCACTGTACTATGTGGTCAGAGACATTTGACATTTGAAGTGGACATACCTATTTATATACTGTATATAACAGGAGCATAAATGTGGCTTAAATGATGATTTGTAGAGTACTCTAAGATTCTAGATTTAAAGATGGTTGTGCCCAGTACCGTCTTTGACTTTATCAAACTTCTTTGAGACAGCATTGGTGCAGTAGTTTGTATGTCTTTTAATCAGGGCTGCCACAAACGATATTCATAATTGACTAGTCACCGATTATTTAGGCAATTAATTAACTAATCAAATCATATGACAATAGCATATTTATACCACCAGTCAAAGGTTTGAACACTTTCTCATTGAATCTAATGTAAAAACATATCCAAACTCTTGACTGGTAGTGTGTGTGTTTGGTGTCAGTATAAAATTCAAGAAACGCTGACCCTTATTGCTATAACTACACAGTAGCTACGAAAAGCTGACCCAAACTTTCTACAACAGAAAGGTAGACAAGGCAGCAGAAGGTACTGTGGCAATGTTGAGAGGAAAAACAAAGCTTACAAATAAACGATTAGTCAATTATGAAATTAGTTCACAACTATTTGATAGTCGACATAATCACAGTTACAGTAATCAACTAATTGTGGCAGCCCTACTTTTAATGTGCACAAATTATTTAGTATCTCTTTTTTTATGCTATTTAATCTGTATTATGTGTGTTTGTTTGTAGGTTTGTGTTTTATGGACTTGTATCTGCAATAAAGTTATACATACATGAAAAATATTTTTTTGTCCATCAAGTTTCAAGTGTAAACAGCTCTGAGTTATT
>JALJCO010005619.1:0-25583 GCA_023101725.1 Atherinomorus stipes
TCCACCTCTCTGTGATGAGAATCTCCCGTTCCACCTCATCACGATGAGAATTTCCCGTTCCCACCTCTCTGTGATGAGAATCTCCCGTTCCACCTCATCACGATGAGAATTTCCCGTTCCACCTCTCTCAACGTGGGAATACCGTTCCACCTCATCAACGATGAGAATTTCCCGTTCCACCTCTCTGTGATGAGAATCTCCGTTCCACCTCCTCACGATGAGAATTTCCCGTTCCACCTCTCTTTGATAAGAATCCCGTTACACCTCATCCCTCTATTAGAGGGCGCATTCTCAAAAGCCCCGTTTCTCCAGCCGGGTCTGGGTCGGGTCGGGCTGGATCGGTACTCGTTTTTTTGCGTCTCCACAGATAAAAACTAGGACGGGTACCCTTATATCCGACCCGATCCGGCCTACTTTTTGGCACCCTTCGGTAGGGGTACTGATCCTAACCGATCCGGACCAAAGAGAGTGGAGCTAACACAAAGCAATACATTGATTTGGTGAAAAATCTACCTTTCCGCGTGACCAAGCGTAAAAACAAAGCCGGGGTGACTCCTTTTGTTTCTGTCATGTGTGGCGCCGTGTTTTGGTTAAACGGTGTTGCACAGTGATGATGTCACGCGATCACGGAGCAGCGCTGTCCAGCGCCTCCAGAGTGGGTACAGGGTTGCTGGGACGCAGCGTGAAATCAACACATCTGTACAAAACCCACCTGGATCCGGCCTGGCCCCGGACCTGACCCGACCCAGACCCGTGGGTGGAAACAGGGCTAAAAAGCTTTTTTGATTGGAATCAGAGTCCGTTTGCTCTGAAAGTCGGCTTCGTTTGGGGGAGTTGTGAATGCACAAAAGGACTCTGATCTTGAGCAAACAAGTGAACTGGCTCCCGCCCACAAACGCAGGTCTCGGTCCGATTCACGTGAACCAAACGGGAAGTGGACTACAATCCGCATTGGCAGTGTGGGTAAAACGTTGGGTGTTGTGGGTAAACGTGACAACAAACTCGCGTGTGTGACTGTAGTACTTCTAAAGATGGCTCGTGGTCAGATATGGAGTTACGAGGAAGTCAAAGCTCTCTGATGTTTGGTCAGATGAAAGTATATCCCCAGCTCCTCGTACGTACGCATAAAAAATAACATTTTGTGGAGGAAACGGAACCCTCTTGTTCGTTGTACGTCTTGTTCTGGCCTATGGTGAATCTGAATGCAGCACCATTTGATATTGGGAACATTATTCAAAAGGTCTGACTTGTTTGGCGATGGTGCAACGTGAATGCGATCTCGGTCCAGAAGACCACCAAGTGCCCGAGCGGAGTGCCCAAACGGGTCGAGTCTCCCAGACTGATGCTTTCTGAATGCGCCCTTAGATTGAGGTCTCGTGGCTGTGGAGGCGGTTTTAGTGCAGTAAACTGCATCTGAAGGCAGGAGGAGATGATTAAGCGAGCGGTGAGTGCAGGTCACAGGTTGAATGGTCAATATGAACATTTAAAGAAACCACTTAGATCCTTTTATGTTTCGTTTGTCCTTTACTTTACCTCCATGTGGGTTTGTCGACAGTTTCTGTGTTAAACTCTCATGAACTCAGAGCTCAACTTGGCTTCCCAGGATTTTGAGGCCTACGTGTATATACTTAACAAATGTCAACAAACCTTTTCCTGATTCACTCCGTCTTAAAACCTGCACTTTAACCATCTGCACTGAACCTTAGACATCTGCTGAAATGCAGGAAGCCAGAAAGAACCTTTGAGTTTAAAAAGTCCCTGGAAATGGCATGAGATTACAGAAGCAGTTTCCAGATTTACTAAATGCTTCTCTCTTCAACCAGAATGCACAGCGACTTGAAATTACAGAGCGTAACACACAGTGTAGACATGTGGAGAGAGACCAGGAGCTTTGGCAGTTTGGCAGTTTCTATAGCAACAGTAGGAAAATAAAGTGGTGGTTGTGGTTGTTGGTTGCCTGCTGCTTAAGAGACTCATGGAGCATGAATACAGACTTAAAAGTAGGGATGCACCGATCCGATGATTCGATGTTTTGGTATCTGCCGATACCGATCCAAAAAAAGGAGGGAAAAAAGCAGCGTGGTATTGTTTGACGGCACCTCGTTGTGTGAAAACAGACTGGGATCTTTCTTTTGTGCAACATCAGACTTGGCTTTAAAATATTTTTACCTGTTTTTTTTTTTAAAAAGAGATAAATGTACTGAATTACTTATTTAACAACTGCGCACACACAGCATTCTGAAATAAACTTTAACAATCTTAAAGCAGCTTCACAAGCTTGCTCACATGTGTAAAAATATAACAAAACGTCCTGGTCAGTCAGTGCAGTTAAATAAATGTGTCACTGTATCAATAAAAAATAAATGGCCTAATAAAAGGAAGCTGAAATTGAGAAAAAAAAATCTCCACTAGTTTGTTTGGTAGATAACTAAAAAACAGCAAATCATCTTTTTTTAAAATGGTTTAGTACTATTCTGAAAAACTAAAAATACGGGCGGGGGCCAAAAATCATGTCCAAAAATATTTAACAGTATTTTCTACTTTCTCAGTGACCTGTCGGCACCGCCGTGATTTTTACCTGTGAAATGTGGAAACTGGACTGCCAGGGATCCTTGTTTGAGCAGGCAACAGAACACACGGCAGCGCTGCTAGCTGCTAGCGGCGGGCAGCTGGAAAAAAAAGGCTGCGATTCTGGCCTTGTAAACAAACAGCTCTGCATGATGCTGAAAGCGCGCGTGATGTCACTTAAAGGGGCAGCGTAGAAATACACTGAATAGATCTGCACCTACGGATCGGCTCATGTTTACTTCCCCACCGACTTTTAACAACTCCAGATTTTTTTTCTATATCAGAGCCGATCCCGATCCGAAGATCGGATCGGGGGCATTCCCAGTTAAGCCAGAATGTGTTTCAGGGGCACGGAATAATAGTCGCTCATAGTTTGGGATGCAATGATACAGATTCCAGTTTCCAGTATCAGTTTGATACTGTGTGCATATGCTCGAACGTAGTATTCATTTAAGTATTCTGATACTGCACAACTTGATACCAACGTGGAAAAATTGGTGTTGTCAAAATGAAGAGGTGAATACAAAAAGACAGCAAGTTAGAATTAACTGGTTAATTTAAGGTATTGGTCATGGAGTATTAAAAACCTGAATTTTGCATTGTCTCTGTGAGAGAAGCTGATTTCAGGCGTGCAAGTGCTTCGACTAGTCGACATGTTTTACGATCCCAACACAGTCACAGATTCTGAAGGATCACAGATGTCGTCTGAACACCGGCCCTGTAATTTGTGTAGATCGATATTTGCAAACAGTGATGGATGATCGGACTCTGATCGATAGAGTGAAATGGAGCAGCCTATTATGGAGCTGTTTGTGCTCCACCCAGAGTCTGACATGGAGTTTGAAGTACAGAGTACCACAGAGACCTGACAAGTAAGTAAATTGGCTATAAAAAGTTATAGGATAAGAGTTAGCATTGAGCTGGAATGTGGCTTCACTGCGATGTTGTTGTCTGTCCATGAGTCAGGTTTCAGAAGTAATCCCTGAGAAAGCACTCTACTGCCCGATCGGGCTGGATGATGATTGGGCAAATGATAATCACGATTATTTACATGTAACACAGAGTAGTTGCTCCCTTGCGTCACACGTTTTTGAGAAGATTTGGAAAAGACTCTTGGAAGACTTTCCGCTCACACCTGGTCACGTCTAAGACAGCTTTTAGTCTCTGACTGAGATTTTACAAAGAATGTGAATCTGCCGGGTCACTGCAAGACTACCACTAGATTCTTTCCGTATGGACGTCTCAGGTGGCGACCTATGGAGGTCGACACCTATTTCACTGCTACCAGTCAGAGCTCATACATATCTGTTGGGTTGTTGCTGCAACTTGTGAAAATATTAAACACATTTGATTTTATTTAAAGCCCAAGACGAGAAAAAGATGGCATGGCACGGATTACCATCTCAAGCTTGAGACCGCGGGGCGGCTCTGTAAAACTCCTGAGGAAAACTCTTCCTCTGCCGTACTTCCCCACAACAACGCCGGAAGGAAAGCAAGCATTAGAAAACCGCTGTTTCTCATTCTTAAATGTGATTGGCTGAGCTCGTTTCACGCCGCGGTAAAACAGACTGTAAACCACACGCAGATCCAATGGTCGCAGCACAAAATATCCCTGTGCCAGCATAAACAGATGTTACGTTGCTAGCAACCAACTGCTCTGTGTTGACCCGCCGTTGGATTCCATTTGTTTTTAGACTTTGTAGACTTTGAGGTGAATCTTGATGTTCTGGGTGTCCCGAGCCTGGATGGGGGTGGGAGGATGTTCTGGGCGTCCGAGCCTGGATGAGGGGTGGGAGGATGTTCTGGGCGTCCCGAGCCTGGATTCGGGTGGGAGGATGTTCTGGGTCGTCCCGATCCTGGATTAGGGGGTGGGAGGATGTTCTGGGCGTCCCGATCCTGGATGAGGGGTGGGAGGATGTTCTGGGTGTCCCGATCCTGGATGAGGGGTGGGAGGATGTTCTGGGCGTCCCGAGCCTGGATGAAGGGTGGGGGGACAGTGCAGATTTCACTGCAGACATGCTGCCTCGCATTTGCAAAGCGGCCGACAGTACAGTTTTTATGATTGTGAAAAGGCTAAATTGAAATCACGATTAAAATTCGATTAATTTTGCTCTTATGAATATATGATGATGTGAATTGCGAATTTGGATCGATTTTCCAATATTCTGAGGGATTGGCGGTGCCTAAATGGCTTTATTTGGAATAACTTCTTTTCTTTTCTTTTTTTTGAATGCTGAATTGAATCTTTTCTGTTCCTGGATAATCGGGATAATTATTTTGCTATGGGTGGCGCATTTTTGTCCAGCCCTAACGGGTACTGAAATTTTCCTGTCTCGTACCTCTCTTTTGGAGTGTACTGGCGAAAAACTGAACCGTGATATTTGTGTACCGTTAAAGCCCTACACGTTGGTGTGTCTTCAGAGTTTAGTAAACCCCCGTAGTCCTGATCTCTTCTTTCAGGTTTTCCCTTTTCTTTTCGAACACTTTGGGGTATTGTTGTTATTGCTGCTCCAGAGACATAATTAGATTTCCCCTTGGGTGCGGCAGTCATGAGAACAGTTGAATGGTTAACATGGAGACTGCTGTAATCCAAGGGCCTTATGACCTAATTATATCATCAACTGCATAACCCGTTCACCATCCGTTCTCCTCCACGGTTCTCTTCATGGTCATTTCAGCCTGGCAAGCATTTGTTCCCAATCACTTCATCAAGATCAGACTGTTTACCCGCATGTGTTAGTCTCTCTTCCAGTTAGAAAAGCCATCGATTGTCTCAGAAAAGTTTAGGAAGACGTCCTGGGAAACATTAGTATCAGCTGGAAAGTTGTCTCTGCTCGTCCTAGGCGGTGGTCTCCTGCAGGGTCATCCTCCATCATAGGGCTGGGGTGTAAACGATTATTTAAACAACGATTATTCAGACCATTATTTTAGCCAATAGTTGACGATTCTAACGATTAATTAGCCGATTAATCGAATGATTATTTTTATGTTGCACGATTAATAAAAAATAAATCTCAAATAAATAAGCCCCAAAACTGTATTAAATGACTTTATCACAAAATAGTTTTCCAAAAGCTGAACATAAAATAACAGCAGTGTCTGATTTTCATTACTTGGATGACCTGGGGTGGACCTCATTTTCTGGACCTCACTGAACCAACAGTGGAACTTGGTTCTACTGATGTATTCATATTTATCTGGAGGTATTTATCTGCACTTGAGAATTTCAGTGCTCATGAACACTGGAGACGTCCCGGTAAGGTTTGGTACCCCCGATTCTGACTGCTTTCATTTTCGAGATCGGCCGATGCCGAGTCCCTGAGCCGATACTTCTGTAATATAATAAAAATAGAAGAGAAAGACAGATACAGCACCACAGTGTAAGTACTGTACTGTATCATCACACTAATCTGATCCTGAATCCTGATTTTAGATCATAGCTTGAAGCTGGACTTGGGGAGTCAGGAGTTCAAACATTGTTATATTTCATTTCTTTGATTTATTCTTATTTTACTTTATTATGACACCTTCTCTCATCAATTACATTTTTCCAATCACATTTTTAGTATACATATACCAAACTGTGAGGGAAATGATCATTTATATGTGAATGTCTAATAGAAGATATAGGGGATTATTTTTCCATTTGTCTGAAACATGGCAATGTTCTTTAACTGTGAGACAGCAAATAAAACCAACACAGTAGATTTTAAACAAACTGAAACAACAGAGTAACGTGTGCTTTGATTTTACCCATTAAGTAACTAACAGTCTTTTCTTTTTCTGTCTCCGAGCCTGTCGTGTCACGTCACACAGCACAGGTTCACGTGCTCCAAACCAGAACATCGTCACCTTCGTCTTTAAACATGAGCCGCTGTGTTTGGGCACTGGACGATAATTCAATATCGATATATATCGATGGATGAAGTTTTTTCAAAGAAGGGTCGATAAAATTTTGATATAGAAAGACCATTTTCTGCTGCAGCCTATGGTGTATCATGTTCCATAGTCACTCCTTCATCCAAACCAATCACAAACGCAGACCAGGCAAAGGCTGAACTGGAATTCAGTGTTCGTGTGATCCATATTACTGGTGCTGGGAAAAAATACACACTGACATATCACGATATTTTGATATGCAGATTACATATTCATATTTAAAAACATGATATTGACCGATTCAACCAACAAAATATCGCAGGGTTTCATCGTTCTCCTATAAAATCTCGCGAGATTTCACAAAAATCCGCAAGATTTTAAAGTAACAGAACGACAAAATTTGTGAGATTTCATTGGTAAAATAGATCGTTACAGCGCTTTTTAAATATCAATATGATATCAGCATGTGAAAATATTGCGATATTTCAGTGTATCAATATTTTTTCCCACCCAATATTTATTGCTGTGTAAGTAGGTCATTCAGCAAAAGCTTAAATGGCCAGGACTGCACCTAAAAATGGCTTTTAATTTGGTAATGGCTTCTTTTCTTTTCTTTTTTTGATAAATATCGATACAGATATTTTTTATCGATAATCTTTTTTTCTGTATCATCCAGCCCTACGCTGTGTTACATATTACCTTGAGGTTATCATCGTATGCTTTGACTAATGGATCAAACTTTCTAAAAGCGGCTCAGTTCAGCGCTGCAGCCGCCTTCACTGTAGTTATCGTCATTACATTTAACCCCGTCCTGCCCGGTGATGCAGCATCATCCAGCTCTGAGCTGCTGCTGCGTTACATTTAACCCCGTCCTGCCCGCTGATGCTGCATCATCCAGCTCTGAGCTGCTGTGTTACATTTAACCCGTCCTGCCCGGTGATGCTGCATCATCCAGCTCTGAGCTGCTGCTGTGTTACATTTAACCCCGTCCTGCCCGGTGATGCTGCATCATCCAGCTCTGAGCTGCTGCTGCGTTACATTTAACCCCGTCCTGCCCGGTGATGCTGCATCATGCAGCTCTGAGCTGCTGCTGCGTTACATTTAACCCCGTCCTGCCCGGTGATGCAGCATCATCCAGCTCTGAGCTGCTGCGTTACATTTAACCCGTCCTGCCCGGTGATGCTGCGTCATCCAGCTCTGAGCTGCTGCTGCGTTACATTTAACCCCGTCCTGCCCGCTGATGCTGCATCATCCAGCTCTGAGCTGCTGCGTTACATTTAACCCCGTCCTGCCCGGTGATGCTGCATCATCCAGCTCTGAGCTGCTGCTGTGTTACATTTAACCCCGTCCTGCCCGGTGATGCTGCATCATCCAGCTCTGAGCTGCTGCTGGTTACATTTAACCCCGTCCTGCCCGGTGATGCTGCATCATGCAGCTCTGAGCTGCTGCTGTGTTACATTTAACCCCGTCCTGCCCGCTGATGCTGCATCATCCAGCTCTGAGCTGCTGCGTTACATTTAACCCCGTCCTGCCCGGTGATGCTGCATCATCCAGCTCTGAGCTGCTGCTGCGTTACATTTAACCCCGTCCTGCCCGGTGATGCTGCATCATCCAGCTCTGTGCTTCTTCGTTCAGTTACGTATTGCTCAGTTCAGCGCTGCAGCGCCTTCACTGTAGTTATCGTCATTACATTTAACCCCGTCCTGCCCGGTGATGCAGCATCATCAGCTCTGAGCTGCTGCTGCGTTACATTTAACCCCGTCCTGCCCGCTGATGCTGCATCATCCAGCTCTGAGCTGCTGCGCTACATTTAACCCCGTCCTGCCCGGGTGCTGCATCATCCAGCTCTGAGCTGCTGCTGTGTTACATTTAACCCCGTCCTGCCCGGTGATGCTGCATCATCCAGCTCTGAGCTGCTGCTGTGCTGGATTGTAACCCCGTCCTGCCCACTGATGCTGCATCATCCAGCTCTGATCTGCTGTGTTACATTTAACCCCGTCCTGCCCGCTGATGCTGCATCATCCAGCTCTGATCTGCTGTGTTACATTTAACCCCGTCCTGCCCGGTGATGCTGCATCATCCAGCTCTGAGCTGCTGCTGCGTTACATTTAACCCCGTCCTGCCCGGTGATGCTGCATCATCCAGCTCTGAGCTGCTGCAGGACCCCGACGGTTTATATTAGGCAGAATCAAACCAACCGCTGCTCATTAAACCATAACTGACAGGAAAACCACTCAGAGGAAAGAGAGGTGCGCCCGTGGGGGCATCTTTGTGGCCAGGAGGCATGACATTGTTTGGGGGTACATGTGACGAATGCCTGTGGCGACGCATTGACAACCAGATTTGATGTTGGAGATTCTTTTTAGTGCTTAATATTTGACGTTGTTGAGGCGTCGTTACAGGCCTAATACTCAGAAAGCTGGAGTTTTCATATGTGAGTGTCCAGTCGGTAAAGATGGAGGACGATGAAGGATTAGAATTTCTGGTGCGTTCGTTCTCCTGTCTTTAACCTCTTGCAGGGTTTGAAATTCACTGCAGGATGTGGGAGTCATGCATGTCATCGACTCCAGCAAACCCTGCTCTTATTGTTTATCATTTTATATTATGTATAACTTATAATTGTCCTTCCGCCGCTCCTCCTGAACTCTGAGCAGTAACTTTGCAGTGATCCAAAGTGAGTTCTGGATATTTATATTTTAATCCCCTGAGAACTGAAACGATTCAACTGAAAAAAATCTCTTTTATTGGGTGGACTGAACAGAGTTCCTGCAGGAGTTTTTGCACAGCTACATGGGCTGAGCGGATTTTTCCTCCATCTATCAGATACATAATAACCGTCTTCAGAAAGAAAGCTTTCACCAGCAGGGATGATCATCCATGTTTCACGGCTGACCTGAAAATACGAAAATGTTTTGTCTAAGAGAAGTCGTGTTCTGGTGATCAACTTAATGTAAACAGCGGCTAACATGAGCGATTAGCTAAACACATGTTACAGTAACTGTTGGATCGGATTCACGCTCTGAACTTTGTTTTCTGAAAAAATATACATGAAACCCAGTTAGCAACAACTTAAGCTAGCTCTGCTAACTTGCATTGAAACTCACCCAATACGACGTTTCCTCTGCACAGATGCAGTCGGCGTCCGATCAGCTCTCCTGATCACTAACAGCATCTCTGACCATGTCCTTACAGAAATATCCGTAACTTCCAGCTGCACTTTCTGGATCTCTGACAGCTTGAACAGAGTCGCAACAGCAGCACGAAGCAGCGCCGGTGTTCTGCTGCTGTTCACCGCCACCACGTCCCCGAGTCAGCTTGAGGTGATGTGACAGGCCGTGTCTGCGTTTATTAAATATCACCGGAACATGGCGCCCCAGGAGTCAATAATGTTTGCTGGTAGTTATTATCCGAAGCTTTCAGGCAACATTACCACCCCTAAAATACAGAGTTGGTGAGAAATGAAAGAGGAGGAGGAGAAAATGATGTGTATGCGGTTATAGATTTTTTTTCCTAAACGGTTATGATTTATTATCCGTATGTCTAGCCGTTAACACCCCTGATTAAAACACAACTCAGAAGCTCCCTGGACAACACCAACCTCAGGCTAATGCTCATTTCAGCTCCGTCCTCCCCAAGACAGACTGATTCTAACAGAACTTTCATCAATGCAGGAGATTACATAAAGGAGAGAGAACAGAACAGAGCTGGAAGAAAGAACCACCAGAACCACTGATGACACTGATGCAGCTCAGACAGCCGACAGATGCAGCAATTACACTTGTTTATAAGAAGATGGCAAAAACTGATGATAGCAGATAAAGAGAATGAAGACGGGACGAGAGAGCTGTCTCAGACGGCAACTAGGAAGGATGAAAAAGGCAAATTCATGCTCCATATTGTCTGAGTGTGTCCGCACTCCAGCACACCTGATTCAAATCACATGGATCCAACAGCCCATCAAGTTCTGCACAGACTCCTTCATTTGAATCAGGTGTGCAGGGAGCAGGTAACACATGAGAAAACCTGCTGGCCGAGGTTGTCCACCACTGATGTGGAAGCTGAACCAGTCAGTATCCAGACACCACGGTCCTGTTCGGCCTCAGTTTTCAGATTATGAGGCTGGAAATGGTGTAAATGAACGATTCAACAGATACTGTATAGCTGCATAAAGACCAACCAGAACCAGAATTTAGTCCTACCAGAACTTTGTACAAACACCACCAGATCAACAGTGACCAGCCTTTCCTCATCTGCATATCATCTCTCCACCTTAGCTTTCAGACATTGAAACAAACACACAACCAGTACTCAAGTTGAGTGTACAGTAGCCTGCCGGCTACTACTCTGTTAAACTTTGTAAATCGCATAAACGCCAATGCCAAGTTTTCATTCCAGACTGAAGTGATGCTAAGGAAGAAGTGGATCAAAACGACCGATTCGCCGCGGTGAAGGACCGAACTTTATGATAAAACGACACACGTTTGTTTGTGGCCGGCAGACTGCGCAGTCGTGTTGGCAGGTTAGCATTAGCCAGCTCGATAACGTGCCTAACTTTGTGCGGCTGAAAACACACAAGCATCTGAAAGCGTCTCCTTTCTTGGCAGTCCCCAGTTGTTCCACTGGAAACGGGGGGGTACAGACTAGGATGGCGATATGGACTAAAAAATGTATCACGATAATTTCTTGTATTTATCACGGTAACGATAAGTGACGATAAACACTATCAGCAAAATATTTTGTATTATAAATTTGTCACTAAATTCTGTCCTGAAAGCCCTACAAAGTACTAGAAGCCACTAAACTATGTCAATCAAGTTACGTATTGCACCTGTATTGCAAAACTAAGAAGTGACACCAATTAAACAAGTCTAAAATATGAGAGACCAAATTCCACATTTATTCAAACCATGCAAACAGCAAAACTAAATTGGCCTTTTGAAAAAACCAAAGTAGTGCAACTGCAAACAACCTGATAAATTGTCATCTCACGATAAAAACGATAAGTTCAAATTGTTATTGTGGGGAATTTCTTTGACGATATATCGCACACGATAAAAATATCGCCCCATCCTCTCACAAGACATGTATCAATGTACCCATGATTTATGACTGCAAAATGTTAAGCACGTCAGTAAACGCGGGTGATGGTATTATGCACGCATTCCCGCAATCCCGCAGCGAATTTCAGGCCCTGTCACTTCTTCCTTAGTATCATTTCAGTCACAGAATGAAAACTTGATTATGTTTGGAGTTTATGCGATTTAAACAGTATAACAGAGCAGGAACGGCTGTTGTTAACATGGCCGAGAGAGGAAGTGTCCAAATACCGGGAGGTTCCGGTAAGCGTGATAATCCTATTGGCACCAAAGCTGTGGTTGACACGCAACCAGTAGGTGCATTACTGCCCCCACTGGTAGGGAGTGTCCGAAAATAGTTTATACAGACCGGAAGCAATGCGTGAAGCAGGACTTTAAAAGTTAAATGAAGCATCAATTACTAAAATACTAATGATTATTTTTTCTAATCAATTCATTCAGATAATTCGATTATTTGTTTCAGCCCTAGAATCTAGTTGTAGTCTTATTGTGCAAGATCCCCAGTCTGTAAAATCTAAGTCTGAGACTAGATGTGAGCTGGTGTGAGATGGTGGTCTTCCAGGAGTCTTTTACAAATCTTTGAAAAGTCCTCTGATGTAAGGCTGGCATTGGTGATCAAACTCGGAGACGTCTTGAGATGCATCCATGAGCAGCTGCGTGGGTGCAGCTTCAGCGGGTGTGTTGCTGCTGAATAGATCCAGGTGCTACGTGTGTTCTGGGTAAAACTGCAGAGAACACACTGTGCTGTACACTGGGTGAGCTCAGTGTGAGGAAAGGAGGAGGAGCAGGGGAATGTTGGAGGGAGGAGGAGTGTCCTACCATGAAGTGATTTAGTTGTTCTTCCAGCTCGCTCTGTAGTTGTGTCAGGAAGAATAAATGGTTGGAGAGTTCAGAGGAGGTGTGTGTGTTCCCTCTGTTAGTGTGTGTCAGTCTAAAAACAGAGCTGTTTTCGTATCAGCGGACCACATGTTGGCCGACTTTATCAGTTTTTTTCTCTCCTGGTTCATTGTTGCTCAGTCAATACAATAACACAGTTACTGGGCCACTTAACTGGACTCTTTACTTGCCCCAGTATACTAATTGCAGGACTCAGGAGCTGAGTCGATTTATTGACCAGCGTGCTCTCGGCTCCATTGAGCTTTTTTCTGTTCAGGGTTTTAACACTGACTAAAAAATAAACACATTAGCTCACAGTCAACTGGGCTGCTTTATTTCTCTGTACATTTCATGTCACTGATTTTACACTCAACTACCCCACCAGTAACAGGTGGGACCCCCCATTACCCCCAGAACTGCCTTAATTCTGTGTCATAGATCCAACAGGTGAAGGAACCATTCCTCCGAGATATTAACTCCATATGGACATGATAGCATCAAACAGTTGCTGCAGATTCACGATGAGAATCTCCCATTCCACCACATCATGATGAGAATCTCCCGTTCCACCTCATCACGATGAGAATCTCCCGTTCCACCTCATCATGATGAGAACCTCCCGTTCCACCTCATCACGATGAGAATATCCCGTTCCACCTCATCATAATGAGAATCTCCCGTTCCACCTCATCCTGATGAGAATCTCCCGTTCTACCCCATCATGAGAATCTCCCGTTCCACCTCATCGTGATGAGAATCTCCCGTTCCACCTCATCACGATGAGAATCTCGTTCCACCTCATCACGATGAGAATATCCCGTTCTACCCCATCATGAGAATCTCCCGTTCCACCTCATCCTGATGAGAATCTCCCGTTCTACCCCATCATGAGAATCTCCCGTTCCACCTCATCGTGATGAGAATATCCCGTTCCACCTCATCATAATGAGAATCTCCCGTTCCACCTCATCCTGATGAGAATCTCGTTCTACCCCATCATGAGAATCTCCCGTTCCACCTCATCGTGATGAGAATCTCCCGTTCCACCTCATCATGATGAGAACCTCCCGTTCCACCTCATCACGATGGAATATCCATTCCACCTCATCATAATGAGAATCTCCCGTTCCACCTCATCCTATAAATCTCCCGTTCCACCTCATCCTGATAGAATCTCCCTTCCACACCTCATCACGATCAATCTCCGTTCCACCTCATCATAATGAGAATCTCCCGTTCCACCACATCATGGTGAGAATCTCCCGTTCCACCTCATCCTGATGAGAATCTCCCGTTCCACCTCATCATGATGAGAATCTCCCGTTCCACCTCATCCTGATGAGAATCTCCGTTCCACCTCATCCTGATGAGAATCTCCCGTTCCACCTCATCCTGATGAGAATCTCCCGTTCCACCTCATCCTGATGAGAATCTCCCGTTCCACCTCATCCTGATGAGAATCTCCCGTTCCACCTCATCTGATGAAATCTCCCATTCCACCTCATCGTGATGAGAATCTCCCGTTCCACCTCATCCTGATGAGAATTTCCCGTTCCACCTCATCGTGATAGAATTCCCCGTTCCACCTCATCGTGATGAGAATCTCCCATTCCACCTCATCGTGATGAGAACCTCCCGTTCCACCTCATCGTGATGAGAATCTCCCATTCCACCTCTCGTGATAGAATCTCCCGTTCCACCTCATCGTGATGAGAATCTCCCGTTCCACCTCATCGCGATGAGAATCTCCGTTCCACCTCATCACGATAGAATCTCCCGTTCCACCTCATCGCGATGAGAATCTCCCATTCCACCTCATCGTGATAGAATCTCGTTCCACCTCATCCTGTGAGAATCTCCCGTTCCACCTCATCATGATGAGAATCTCCCGTTCCACCTCATCCCTGTGGAATCTCCCATTCCACCTCATCATGATGGAATCTCCCGTTCCACCTCATCCTGATGAGAATCTCCCGTTCCACCTCATCCTGATAGAATCTCCCGTTCCACCCCATCATGAAATCTCCCGTTCCACCTCATCGTGATGAGAATCTCCCATTCCACCTCATCACGATAGAATCTCCCGTTCCACCTCATCACGATGATATCCCGTTCTACCCCATCTTGAGAATCTCCCGTTCCACCTCATCCTGCTGAGAATCTCCCGTTCTACCCCATCATGAGAATCTCCAGTTCCACCTCATCGTGATGGAATATCCCGTTCCACCTCATCATAATGAGAATCTCCGTTCCACCTCATCCTGATGAGAATCTCCCGTTCTACCCCATCTTGAGAATCTCCCGTTCCACCTCATCGTGATGAGAATCTCCCGTTCCACCTCATCATGATGAGAACCTCCCGTTCCACCTCATCACGATGAATATCCCGTTCCACCTCATCATAATGAGAATCTCCCATTCCACCTCATCCTGATAGAATCTCCCATTCCACCTCATCCTGATGGATCTCACGTTCCACCTCATCACGATCAATCTCCCGTTCCACCTCATTATGAATCTCCATTCCACCACATCATGTGGAATTCCTTCCACCTCATCCTTAGAATTCCCATTCCCCTCATCATGTGAGAATCTCCCCGTTCCCTATCCTGTGAGAATCTCCCTTCCACCTCATCCTTATCTCTTCCCTCTCTTATTCCTCTTGTTCAGTAAACGCTGTAAGTCGCCTCTTTGTGACACAAATGAGATAAATGCAACTGTTAACTTCCATCTCCTGTTATCTAATATAAAATTATTATATTGTGTCCCTCTATACTTCATGCCATGCAGGTTTTACTGGGACTCATAAATTCAGAAGTTTAAGTTTTCATTAAACTAATTAAAAGGCTCCTTTAATGTATTTGTAATTCTGTTTTTTTTTTTTTTTTTTTTAGATTTAAAGCTGCAACATTGCTCTTAAATCTAGTTTAGTTCCTTGTGTTAAGTGGAAGATGGAACTTTTTGAAGCTTAAAGATGACAAATTTATATTTCTAAGGTTTTAGTGAATGAGTCTTAAAAATATATCATTTAAAAACAACTTCCATTCATCGTGTGTTATCACTATAAGCTGTTTGCAGCAACTTGTTTTCATTTTGAAATGCTCATCTATAGTATTGAAACCTAATCACTAAAAATACACTAAATGTATACCTATAATATTCCCAGGCAGAGGAGAAGAGTAAGGTGTGGAGCCACTTCACAAAGATTTAACAGGTGTTAGATGCAACATCTGCGGTGTGAACGTTAACCTGGGCTGCAGCACCAGTAAGGCAGAAAACACAACAAATCTGTGTCACCACCTAAAACATCATCACAGATTCTGGATGTTCTGATTCTTAGTGTTGAATCATATTTTGGTCATTATAAGAATTTAAGTTGGACTACAGTTAGACAGTATGTATGTCCATGTTCATTTTTTAATATCCTGGCTGATATATATCGGCTGACATCGGATATCGGCCCGAATATATCGTATATCGGGTCTTTTTAAAGTCTCCAATATCGGTATGGGAATCGGCCTCAAAAATCCCATATCGGTCGGGCTCTAATGATAACGGAGAACCAGCATAACTGAAGCTCGTCGGCTGAAAAAGGAAGAAGTGAAGGTTGTGGGGTGTGGCAGGTTTACCTGCATGTCTGACTGCTGATGATGGATGAAGGTGTGGTGGGAAAGTCATCTTCCTCTGTGGGATACCTCCACCCTCTCGTCTGGTCTGGAGGACGCGTTAGCGACCGCAGACTTTCTCCAACAGCTCTTTCTGTGATTCACTCCACCTGTCTGTCAGCCAGCATTTACAGGAAGAACTGGTTTGTGGGAGAAACCAGTTTAAATCTCAACAACGCAACGATGGCTGCAGCTGCTGATTCTCAGCATGTGTGTGGATGTAGAAGGATCAGCCCCCAGGTGGCAGGGGGGGGTGCGTGGGCTTTTCTACCACAGAGCTGGCTGTGGGGCGAGACAGGACTGTCACCACGTCGTGTTTAGGTCATGATGGAGGACGGAAATGCAGTTGCAGCTCTACACTGACAGTTTCACACACTGGCAGTTTTATCCAAAATATTGTGATAATAGCAGTGTTAGGAAAAATACTTGCTAAATGTATTTAGTTACAGAATACTAAATACCCACTTAAAAATGTATTTTGTAATTCTGTTACATTCCTTGATTGTAGTACTGCATTCTAAATACTTTGAATACTTTTTTGAAACAGCACTTATGTCTATAATATGCCATATTATGCAATGGCAGCTCCTCCTGCAGGAAAAACAGAGTATATTAATGCTAAACATTATTTGAAATAAATTAAACAATTACCAATTTATTCAGAATTAATATATTAACTATAGTGTACAGATTATATTTCTGTTACTGTGGGAAAGTTACAAAGTGCTTGTACCTAAACTACTTAATGCCACCTTGAAAGCAGATCACAGTCTTGACTGAAGGAGTCATCTGTGCAGATTACTTATCATGTGAAGCTGTCAAAAATGTGATAAAAAGCAAAAGTACAAGCAACAAACTCGGTAAATAATCCGCCTTAATTTAAGGTGTTTCTTCAGATCAGAGTGTGAGTCTTTGTTCCCGGTGACACAGATTCCAGGTGTCGCTCATCCCGCTCCTTTTAATGTAAGTTGTTTGTACTTCCAGGACGTAAATGCGTTTCCCATCACTTGTTTTAGGTGGATTCAGCTGCGGTTGATTCCAGCTCCCTGTCTGATACCTGACCACACACGTGAATGCTGCTGTGATGCTAGCTACAGCAGCATGTTTGGGTCGGGGGTTTTTAGGTCCTGTTCTTTACTGGAAATTATGGGATAATCTATGCAACACTTGACGGGAGGCGTGTGCCACAAATAAATTATTTATTGGGGAAATGTGGAAAACAAGTATTTTAATGGTATTACAAAAGTAGTTGTATTCTAAATACCCAGATTTAGAATCGTGACTTTACTGGAATACAGTTTCTCATAAATACTTATTCTACATACATGTTTTGTGTTACTCCCCAACACTGGATATTAGAAATGTCATGCTGACTTCTGTGTTACAGTTTGACGGCGAGCTGTCCAGTTAGAGGGTTAAAGGAACAGTCCACCCACAGAATGATGTAACTTTATCTTCCACTTCCCCTCATGGTGAGAGACTCTGCAGCACTTTTTCAATATCTCAAATGCAGCCGGAGATCAGGAAGGCTTCTCGTTTCCCCCAACTTTCATATAATGGAGTTCACCGGGTCCGAGCCAAAAAGGTCCATAAAAGTCCACAAAAACGTGTCAATATTCCTCCATACTGCTCGTCCAACGTAATCCAAGTGTCCTGAGTGGGTAGCGTCCAGAATTTACTGGAAACGACGTCATTTAGTAGATTTTTAGAGACTAAACAGTAGAACATCGTACTTTCATGAAGCACGCAAACGCGTGTTCACGAAACTACGGAAGCCTCGGCGTTCAGAGCCTACTCTACCGATAATGCAGGCGTAGAAGAAGAAATTCTCTGTTTACATTGTGCTACGAGCGACAGAGCTGCAGACAAACACAAGAGGGTCCAAGAGGGGTGGATATTGATTTAAAACAAAGAAAGAAGGAAAAAGAGAACGTGATCTTGTCTGCCGTGGCTTCTGTAGTTTCGTGAACGTGCATCAGCGTGCTTGCAGGAGATGTGATGTAGTACTGATGTAGTACTGATGTAGTACTGATGTAGTACTGTTTAGGCTCTAAAAATCTACTAAATGACGTCGTTTCCAGTAAATTCTGGACGCTACCCACTCAGGACACTTGGATTACATTGGACAAGCAGTATGGAGGAATATTGAAGTTTTTGTGGACTTTTATGGACCCCCCCCCCCCCCTTTTTGGCTCGGACCCCGGTGAACTCCATTATATGAAAGTTGGGGGGAAACGCAGAAGCCTTCCTGATCACCGGCTGCATTTGAGATATTAAAAAAGTGCTGCAGAGTCTTTCTCACCATGAGGGGAAGTGGAAGATAACGTTACATCATTCTGTGGGGGGAATGTCCCTTTAAAGTCGATCACCTTCGAGTTCAGACAGAAGAAAAGAACAGGGCAGCGCTGCTTTGGGGTAAATGTGGAAAAGTGGCGTGCAGCAGATGCAGAAACCCCACATTACCCCAAACCACTGCTGAGCAGCAGATTACAGAGGAAACACTGAGTCATTGTGTTCCAGCGGTTCTGGGACTCTGGGTCAGGACCCGGCGCTCCATCCTAGCGGGACGTGGGTCCCCAGACTGCTCTGATTTTATCAGGGGACGTTAAAACTGGATCAGACCAGACGGGTGTGTGAAGGTGTGAGATGAATGCTGGTAGAAATGTCTCACGTTGGTGTTCTCCCCCCCCCCACAGGCTGCTGTTCGGGACCCTGTATCCTGCATATTACTCCTACAAAGCTGTCAAGACCAAAAATGTCAAGGAATACGTAAGTTCCCGAACATACCCAGCAGCCGTCAGTCCGGCTGATCACACACACACACAACTATCCAAAGTTAAAGTTTAAACGAGCAGCCACATTCCGGATCTGTAGATCAGCTTGTTTTAGTTTAGCTTGAGAAAAATAAAACAATAACCTAAAACCAAAAACATCAATAGAAGGAGACATGGCCGTCCAGAAGGAGCGGGAGGAAGCAGAAGCGGTCTCGTCCCCCCCCTTCTCCATACCTTCATTAGAGCTGGGCGATGAGGGAAAAGGTGCAATCTCGATCGGCTGATTCAATAGAAAATTCTCCTGAGTATTTTAACCCACTGCATCACATCCAGCCATCAGAAAGGTAGAGAATGGGCGAACAGAGGACGATGGTTTATTTCAGGGAAAAGCAGGGAAGTCATTCACACAACTTCAAAAAGACGTGAACTTTCTGGATCATGACTTTAATAAATTCTTACAGCGAAGAGATCACCTACACAAACACCAGGGGCCTCATGTACAAGAGGGGGGGGGACTCGGCCGGTATGGCGATTTAACAGTAGCAGGTCGGTTACATCTGCATCCCAGGATTAGGAAACCCCCGCGGCTGTGACGCAGGTGATGCAGGAGGAATTCCCAATGCTGCACGTCCTCTTATGGTAATAGATTGTGTCAGCTAATAAATACAGTATTTCCCGTGACATCAGGCTGTGAGGAGGCGACTGTATAAACACACGTTTCACAAATATATATTTATTTACCTTTAGAAAAAAACGGAGTCACCCGCGTGAACTCCCACCACCTCTGAAAGACGAAATGCAGTCACGAGCAGCCGTCCTCTGATTCACATCCAACTTGAAGTTGGACCACTTCGTTTTTCGGCTTGTGTGCGCGACTCTGACCCCACATCTTTGACCGCGACACACACTGTCCCATTCACTTTTCTGTTGGGTGTGTTGTCGGACAACAGCGTGTTAAAGTTGACATTTTTGCACATTTATACTTAAACAAGCTGCCTCAAGTTCGTTCTCCGTGAATTTTTTTCATTTTCATTCACTGTCATGCTCATATTTTGTATTTCTGATGGTGCAGAGAGGAGAATCTCCGCTGCAGATCTCATTTAAATGTCATTTGCGTATTTATGTTGGGGGTGTGGACAGGGAGGCGTCAGGTACTCCAACATGTGGCTCAATTCCACGTTGATTGGGATGTACAAAGGAAAAGTACTTGGATCCATGCGTGCGCACAGATTCATACATCTGAAAACTTTTGTGCGTATGACGTTTTCAGGATTTGATCGTACGCATGGTTTCAGGAGGAAATCCACGCAACCCTTTGTACATGAGGCCCCTGGAATGGGAAAACCTCTGGAAGACACCATCTAAATTAGAGGTCGTTGTCAGAGGACAGGTCAAAAAAGGGGTAGTGTCAAAAATTTATAAAGCACTGCAACACGAATCAGAGGATAACAACCTGGATATTAAAGAGAGATGGGAGCTGGAAGCAAATATCATAGTAACGGAAGCAGAATGGGAAGAAGTTCCAGCATGGAGGAGTTCCAACGGAGATGCGCAACTTTAATACTCCCTTCATTCTATCGAAATACAGCAACACAACTGATCTATGCTGGAGGAAGTGGTGGGTGACTTCGCCCGTATATTCTGGGATTGCCCAAAAATGCAGGGTTTCTGGAGGAATATTCAAAAGAGATTAAACTGATAATGGGATTTGTGCTCCCTGTGAGTCTGACACTTTGCAGTTAGGGCATAATCCCTGGCAATGTGACGCATAAGAACTGGAGATGCACCATATAATCCGCCCTATTGGTATCAGCCTATATCAGCCTTAAAACTGAGTATCAGACAACGGCCACCCCACCGATATTTAACCGATGTCTAACCGTTCAGCCCGTTCTTTCTAAAGTCTGAAAAAAACAAAAAAAAAACAAAGCTCCTTCTTCAAAAACGTCTTTCGTGCATCCCGAATAATAACTCTAAATATTTAGAGGGTAGGGTAAAAATGTGTTTATCATGGAGGAAACCACAGCAAGAAATGGCCATTAATACTGCAGGCAATGCCAGAACTTCAGTGAACTACATCTCCTCTGCGTTTGTTCAGTTTGTGTCTGTATGTATTTATTTAATAAAGAATAAGTTAAAAAGCAGAAAGGTAGAGAATGAAAGTGTGTGCACATGATTTACTTTTCACAGTTGAATCTGAATCTCTGCCTAACATGACAGGCCATCACATGTGGAAAAGCCGATGATGATGCTGGCGTTGAGTCTGTTGCAGCAGCCGATGCTGGTTTTCCTGTGCAGAAACTTCAGAATGCGCATGCAGCTGCTTCCATCTGAACCCGGGTTTAACGGGGAACGCATGCATATGGATGCTGGGAGTCGCTGTGGGGGTGGATGATGTAACTGATGCCGGTGAGAGTGAAATCTCCGTTCACTGGATGAGGAACATTCCCAGCATCTCTGGCTGCAGTTTTACCTTCCTCCTCCTTCACATCATTATCCTCCGGGTCTATCTGATGCAGGGGTTAGTTGCAGGTCCGTCACAGTTAACAGCTAGCTAATATGTAACAAAACAAAACTAATGGAGTAGACTAACTAACCTGGAGTGAATTTGTGGACACACTCTAGAACGTCTCCAGAACTCCAGGACACTTGTAAACATGCAAAAGACTTTTTCCTTCTTCTAGCAAGGTCACATGGACAATTTTGTCTGGATTGAAACGTTTCCTCTAGTTCTCAAAACAGATCAGATTTGTATTTTATGTACCATGTGACCGGAATAAACATTCATAAAAGTTGTCAGGAACAGGACCCGGAGGTCTGCTGCATGATTGCAAAGTCCATAAATGGTTAGACGACATAGGCACGTGTCCTTGCCGTGTGGTTTTCTCAAACCAACTAGACCTGAACAATCTGGATTCTCACTGCAGGGGTCCGACACCTCTGCACGGCCTCATGGTGGTTTTCTCAAACCAACTAGACCTGAACAATCTGGATTCTCACTGCAGGGGTCCGACACCTCTGCACGGTCTCATGGTGGTTTTCTCAAACCAACTAGACCTGGACAATCTGGATTCTCACTGCAGGGGTCCGACACCTCTGCACGGTCTCATGGTGGTTTTCTCAAACCAACTAGACCTGAACAATCTGGATTCTCACTGCAGGGGTCCGACACCTCTGCACGGTCTCATGGTGGTTTTCTCAAACCAACTAGACCTGGACAATCTGGATTCTCACTGCAGGGGTCCGACACCTCTGCACGGTCTCATGGTGGTTTTCTCAAACCAACTAGACCTGAACAATCTGGATTCTCACTGCAGGGGTCCGACACCTCTGCACGGTCTCATGGTGGTTTTCTCAAACCAACTAGACCTGAACAATCTGGATTCTCACTGCAGGGGTCCGACACCTCTGCACGGTCTCATGGTGGTTTTCTCAAACCAACTAGACCTGAACAATCTGGATTCTCACTGCAGGGGTCCGACACCTCTGCACGGTCTCATGGTGGTTTTCTCAAACGAACTAGACCTGAACAATCTGGATTCTCACTACAGGGGTCCGACACCTCTGCACGGTCTCATGGTGGTTTTCTCAAACCAACTAGACCTGAACAATCTGGATTCTCACTGCAGGGGTCCGATACCTCTGCACGGTCTCATGGTGGTTTTCTCAAACCAACTAGACCTGAACAATCTGGATTCTCACTGCAGGGGTCCTACACCTCTGCACGGTCTCATGGTGGTTTTCTCAAACCAACTAGACCTGAACAATCTGGATTCTCACTGCAGGGGTCTGACACCTCTGCACGGTCTCATGGTGGTTTTCTCAAACCAACTAGACCTGAACAATCTGGATTCTCACTGCAGGGGTCCGACGCCTCTGCACGGTCTCATGGTGGTTTTCTCAAACGCTTTGAGCACGAAACTGTCGTCACCACGTCGTGATGCAAATAGACACAAAAGCAAGCGTCCCCTCACATACAGTCCAGGGATCCAGACGAATGTTTTCCACCAGGAGCTCAGCGGCCTCCAACTTCAACTTTTAGGAGCGCACACTGAAATCCACTTGCAAAGCAAATATTCACATTTTCTCTCATTTTCACTGAATTCCTGCTAAATGCAGAAACTACAATGTTCACAGGTCATGGCTCATTTATGTTTCAGACGACTCTGTGTTCACTCAGACTGTCATGTTTTACTTGTTGGTGCAGTTTTATCAGCTTATTTTGTGTTCCTGGCATGTTGTGGTGGTGCAACGGATCAATGAACTCACAGTTTAGATCAGTTTCTGGTTTGAGTCGCGGATCGGATCAGTTTCAGATCAGTAAAAGAGAAAAAAGGACAAAACAAATTTACCTCTCATTATTTATTTATTTATGTAATTAAGTATTTTTCCTATGAAAATCATTCCACTCAACTGTAAATAAATAGATAAACTAATGATAACTAAATGTTGATGAAGGGACTAGGAACGGATGACAGAACTGCAGGTCTCCATAACAACGATGGTCCATGATGAAAAACACTGACTGAGAACGACTGACTGCTGACCTGGAGTCAGTAATGACTGATGTTTAATGTACAAAGTTCAGGATCGTTCAAATCTTGCATGGAAGCATCAAGGAAATACGATGTTCTACTGTTTAGGCTCTAAAAATCTATAAATTAATTGGTTTCCAGTAAATTCTGGGCGCTTCCCACTCAGAGACACTTGGATTAGGTTGGGCGAGCAGCATGGAGGAATATTGACAAGTTTTTGTGGACTTTTATGGACCTTGGTTCAGTGACCCAGGGTTTCCCCAGAAAACATGCTAAGCCCGGTGGAGGAGAAGCCCACCAGTGGTTCACCACCACATGGGCCCTGGAGCCCGGTCTTTTGAAGAAAAAAAAAAAAAAGTTGAAAAATGACAGGAATTTTGAAATTGTGACTATTATGTGTTAATAATTTATTAACAATACGTGGGGCACAATTTTGAAATACATTCGGCAGAAAGGCTTCAGTGATTGGCAAACCTACAAAATGAAAAACGTGAAAGCTGTCGGTAAATCATATATTTATCTTTTGTCAGTGTATTGTATTTACACTGTTTTGTCCGCTTTACTTTTGCAATGCTTGCTGCCATCTCAATGCTAGTGTGATGGTGTAGAGGCCCGATATGTGCGTTTGGCACATTATAGACTAATCCGAAGAGCGTTTTGTGTTGCGCCCTTGCGATGCCGCCATTACGGTGGGGACCAGTCCCGATGCACCAGGTATCTGCAAACATGAAAGCAGCGTTAATATCTGGATTTACAAAGTTGGACCCAGTCTTCTAAGGTCATGATAACCTATAGGTATGTTATCCAGAGACCTCTCAAGCAATACATTTTTTAAATTTTTCATTTTTTACATCAAAGCATTAATGTAAACTATTATTCATCTCCAGAAACTTGCTTTAATAACAATCACACTGGAATAACACGCACATCTCTGATTACTTATCAAAGTTTAAAAAACTAAACTCTTTCAAAGGTGGTTCCTTTTCTATTTTCTCCCATATTTGGCTTTTGGTATTGTTTCAGGACTGTACAGACCACGTAGCTTCACATGTCCTGCAGATGAAACTAAAGGCTGCAGGACACCGTCTTCCTGATCCGTTTGTGTTCGCAACTGAGTTATTTTTATTTTCTGGTCACAATGTTGCCCTGATCAGAGCAAATAACGTTTATATTTCACTATATTTCCCAGATTAGTCACTCACTGCGTTTACATGCAGCCAGTAGCTCTTTCATAACTCTTTCATAACCGGAATATTAGCAATAATCCAGTTATGCACGACCATGTAAACACTGGCAAAAACTCGCAGCAACACCACAGCTGTCTCTGTTAGCATTAGCTAGCCTGTAGCTTAATAACGTTATGCTGTGCGTCATTGTTCGGGAGCATAGATACGTGAAATAAAGTGTCAGATTAATGAGTGTTCACCATAATTTACCGTGTTTTTGTTGTTGTGGATTAAATCCAGTATTTTCTCCACCGTGGCAGCAAGTTATTCCTCCTCTGCTCTGATTGGCCGATATTCCTCCCCGATACGAACACACTGACATCAGTGGACTGAGCAGCACCGTCCACTTTTGTCACAGACGGCAGAAATCTTCATGAAATAAATGTCCGTGATCTTCTTCTTCACTTATTACCACATTAAAGTTTCCTCTGATGTTCCAACAACCAGGAATGTGACGTCCTTCCACATTTCCTCCATGTTGGGAAGAAAAACGTCAGATTCTCGGAGCCTTGTGTAAAACGAAGCCTATCTGCAGCATAATATCGTTAATATTTGAATAAAGTATAAAACATGCGTACCATACTCGGTCTTGTAGAGCCATCCGCCATATTTGGCATCAGTTAACCATTTCGGATAAAATCCGCTCGTTCCATGTTTAGCATCGCGGCTCGTAGACTGTTGCTCCGACGGTAAGCTAATATTTGTGCTAACTTGCACTGGCTCTGCATTATTATCATGCAGCGGTTCGGTCGGCTCGCCGGGAATGGGACGCTCGAGGGGGGCAATGGCGGTTCACTTCACCTCTCACCGCAACAAGTGTTCACGTATCGACCATAACATGTCGCCATTGTGCCTAATTACCAGATGCGGTTATAAGCTTTGTATGCAATCTTTGGTATAGTGTTTTGGTGAAAAAACAAACTATTTGAAATAAATAAATAAATGATGCTTAGCCTGGCGGGGG